>JAADWH010000309.1:0-27591 GCA_023335995.1 Globisporangium nagaii
ACATGTGTGTGTGTGTGTACTGCTTCGATTTCAGTTGCTCTTGCTGCTGCATCCGATCTCCAAGGAGATCCCTCGCTCACAACGGAGTTCTCGGCGAAACGAAGAGTGAGTTGCGTCGAAGCGTGGTTGTTTTCCCTGCGCGTGAGCTGCTCGGTCTGCGACCACATCGAGTGCGCTTCGAGAGCATTCTCTCCTTCTTCGATATACACCCTCGCGCACATACGACTGTGAGTCTGGAGAGCGAACTCTGCGTGAGAACACATCACTCCGAGAGAGAAAAGCGCTTCGAGATCCACCTCGGCGTGCCGAACGCCTCCCTCCGTCCTCAAGTGGCCACACACGTCTTCTTCACGAGTTCTCCTTTCGAACAGAAGGTGCATTTGTGTTTGTGGATTGTGGATTGTGGCGCTGGAGCTGGCACTGACGATGACGCCGCTGGTGTTGAGGCCGTCGGGTTCACTGAGCTGTTTGTGCCGATCCCTGAGCCGCTGCGTCGGAAGACAGTCGCGTCCAGCTGCTGGTCGAGGTTGTCGTCCTTTTCCCCTCCGCGCAGCTCGGCAAGTCCTGGACGAGCATCTCACGACTGCCGAGACGCAGGACTTCTCGATCTTGCTTGGACACACGTCCCTCTCGATCAAGCGTGAGCTTATCTGTCGCGAGCGGCTCCGTCGTGCATGTGACGCAGGAGTCCACAGTGCTCTGGACGAACGCCTTCAGCTTCATGTCGTCCTCGGTCGAGCAGACAGAAAGATCAGTCGCCACTGCACACTCGCAACCAGTCCGCGCTCAAGAAGAGAGACAGCGTTTGCGGCTGAGTGTGTCGTAGCTCAGGGCATGTCCCCCACAGCTCGTCGACGCCGAGAACCTTGGAGTCCATTGGATCGAGATGGCAAGTTTTATGTGAGCGAGCAAAGCAGTATTTTGACAATTGATCGAAGAAAGCCACGTTTGCGCCAAAGTGGTTTTTCGAGTCGTTTTGGTCCGGCGACTGCGCCGATTTGATCCCGAAAAAGCATCTTTCTTAAAAGTGCAATCTTCCACACCGAACAATCGCGCACTGTTCTGATTGGCATTTTCTGATTGGCAAAGTCGATCCCAAGCCATCGCCATCGCCATCGCCATGATCGGATCACAGCGACGACGACGGACACTCACTCGCTCGCTCACTCACGCTTCACTCACTCCGCAATTGACACGCCTGCGACCACACAAGCATGACGACTGCCGCCTCTGACGACCGCGCGACGCTGCTGCCGCTCTCGCCCATGGACGCCGTCATGGGCACGTTCGGGTTTACGATCCTCTACATCTTCCCGCCGCCTCCGAGCGCTGCGGCGCCGTACGAGCTCGAGCGCTTGCACGCGTCCTTCCAGGCGCTAGCGGAAGACGAGTACCGCGTCCTGCTGGGCGAGCTGCACGTGCACCCGACCACGGGCGTCGTGAGCATCAAGCAGACGCCCGAGGTGACGGCGCGCGTGATCCCGTTCGCCAAGGTGCATGCGAACGCTGCGACGACGGACGACGCGATGCAGTCGCTCTCGATGGAGTTCATGGCCAAGCGTGAGCCTCTGCAGCCCATGGCGATCCGAGCGACGCTGCTGAGCGACGGCGGGCTCGCGCTTGGTGTCAACATGAGCCACACGCTGTTCGACGGCGAGGGCACGTTCACGTTCATGAAGGTCTGGGGTGAGTTCTACCGCGGCGTGGCCAAGGACGAGCGCACTGTGATCTGCCACGACCGCGCGCTGTTGAGCGGCAGAGGCGTCGGCGCGAGGCTCCCGCACCCAGAGTTCAAGCTCAAGACGGCAGCGCCAGAGTCAGAGTCAGAGCCAGCCACTGCGCCAGAGTCAGCCACTGCGCCAGCAGAGCCGGCGGCGTTCCCCAGCACGACGCAACACGTGTTCCACATCTCGCCGGAGCAGATGAAGCAGATCAAGGCGGTCGCGACGGCGTCGTTCCCTGATCGCGACGTCCCCGGTGCGTACGTGAGCACCACGGACGCGCTCACGGCGCTGTTCATCATCCTGATCTCGCAGGCGCGCGGCCACGGCAAGGACGTGCGCTTCACGACCGGCGTGAACGCGCGCAAACGGTTCAGCCCGCCGCTGCCGGACAACTACGCCGGGAACGTCATCTTCAACGCCTTCTCCGCGTACAAAGCCGAGGAGCTCGAGACGCTGAGCGCCGAGGCGATCGGGACTGTCGCGCAGCGCGTGCGCCAGTCGATCCTGCAGCGCGACGAAGCTTTTCTCCGCGACGCGATCGAGTTCATCACGGCGAACGAGAACCAGTCAGACGTGCTCGTGGGCACGGACTTCTTCTTCGGCCCGGACCTGATGTTCACATCCTGGGCGAATTTTGGCATGTACGACGCGGACTTTGGCGCGCACCCGTGGTATGTCGGCGTGCCCAAGCTCCCGCTCTGCGACGGCATGGTGGTGTTCATGGAGGGCATCCGCGGCGCGCAGGGACTGGATCTCGTCGTGCTGCTCGAGACGCAGGCGATGGCGAGGCTCCGGGAGCTCTGGGAGCAGGTTCCGTTCTGGAGCCAATGAGCTCTTGGGCAGGATGCGAGTGGCAGGATACGAGTGGCGAGATGCGAGTAGCAAGTGCGTTTGCCACGCACGCGTGAGAGAACTCGTACGAGTCCTGCGGGTCTGAATGATAAAGTGAGCGAATGCAAATGGATGGATGAAATCGTGGAAGAAAAATGGTACGGAACGATGGTAGCCTGTGAAACAGTCGCCAACGCTCAAGAGGAGCGTCGCTCGCTTGCAGGCGTCGAGTGCTTCAGCATGGCGACGGCGTCTACCAGCAGCAGCAGCGCCGTCAGCAATGAGACAGCGCCGTGGACGACGCGCCTGAGCGTCATGGACATGCGCATGAACGCGTACTCGTTCCGCGCGCTCTACGTCTTCCCGCCGCTCTCTGGCAACCAGGACGAGAGCGCCGCCGCCGCCGCCGCCACCACTGCTGCTGTCAAGATGGAGAGCAGCAAGGCGCTCGACATTGAGCAGCGACTCGCGCAGTCCTTCGAGCAGCTGCTGCGAGACGACTACCCGTTTCTGCTCGACGGCGAGATGCACGTCGACGCAGCCACTGGTGAGATCAGTCTGCGTTCCCGGCGCGAGGACAACCAAAAGGGTGGTCACAAGCCGCGTCTCGAGTTCGCCAGCAGCGTCACGTCGATGAGCACGCGCGACGCGGTGGCTTCGCTCGCCTTGTCGCTGGCGCCGCATCGAGATCCGGCCGAGTTGGTCGCTGTCAAGTGCACGTTCCTGGCTGGAGGCGGCGGCGACGACGGCGGGTTCGTGCTCGGACTGAACATCAACCACTGCGTGTTTGATGCCGAGGGCTGCTTCGCGTTCATGAGACAGTGGGGGATGCACTACCGCGGCGTGAAGCAGGCGCAGCGTCCCGTGATATCCCACGCTCGCCGTTTGCTCTTTGAGCAACCAGGCAGCAGCATCAAGTTTGCGCATCCAGAGTACACGGTCATCGACGCGTCTTCGTCTTCATCGACTACACCAGCTCAGCCGCAGCCGAAGCCGAAGCCGCAGCCAGCACCGTTCCCAGCGACGACGCAGCGAGTGTTTCGCATGACGAGCGAAGAGCTCCGACGTCTCAAGGCGTTCGTCTCAACCGGACTCGACACCAGCGATCCCAGTTTGCCAGACTTTGTCAGCACCATGGACGCGTTGACAGCGCTGCTGACACTGCTGATCACCCAGGCGCGCGGCCACGAGCGCGACGTGAGCGTCGGCACCGCCGTGAACGGCCGACGCCGCTTCGAGCCTCCGCTTCCGGACAACTTCGCCGGTAACGCGGTCTTCACGGCGTTCTCGAGCTTCAAGGCGTACGAGCTGCAGCGTGGACCCGAGAGCTCGAGTCGCGCGCTCGCAGTCGCGGTCGCGGTCGTGGCGCAGCGCATCCGACAGTCGATCCAGAGCCAGAGCAGCGCGTTCCTGCGCGACACCATCGCGTTCCTCGCAGCCCACAGCTGCGGCAGCGTGCAAGCGTCGACCAAGTTCTTCTTTGGCGCGGACGTGCTGTTCTCGTCCTGGGTCGGTCTCGGCTGCTTCGATGCGGACTTTGGCGCGCGTCCGCTGTGCGTCTCGTCGGTGGCATTGCCCGTGTGCGATGGTCTTGTCGTGTTGTCCGAGAGCGCTCGTGTCACTGGCGGTGCTGACAGTGCTGGCAGTGCTGATGGTGCTGAAGGTGGCGTGGACGCGCTCGTGTACTTGGAGGTCGGCGCGATGGCGCGACTCGAGCGTCTCTGGTCCGCGGTGCTCTGCTGGGCGGCTTGAAGGGACAAGGACGAGTTGCACGGGCAGACAGACAGGTTTTGGTGGACGCTCGCGGGCAGAGCTTTCGTTGGGTGAAGGAGAAGGATGGGCCTATTGAACAATGCGCTGATGCGCACGGCGGAAGAGCCGCCACGAATGCGATGCGAGAGTTATCCACCGTGCATTCCTCTCATTCACAATGGTCAAGAACGGTGATTCGGAGAGGGATCCGGTTGCGTGCCATTGCATTGCTGCTTGTTCTTCACGAGCGAGCTCGCGTCGCTGCACACCGCAAGAACCACAGATGTGCGAGTCCATGTTCATCTCAACGACTTTGCCTCCCATTGTTCGTCACCCACGCGCGACTCTCCCCTTTCGCGAGAATTGTTAGAAGGAATCCGTGATGCAAAACCACTGTGTTTAGACAAACTCGGGTTTGTCAAGCTTCAAGTTGAGCTGCCTGATTTTCTGGGAAATGGCGAAATTGAGCCGCTTTCCTAAAATTCATGAAACGTTTCCCCCGCGCTTGCTTTCCTGGCACCACGCAGATCCCTCGTCCTGCCTCCGTGGATGGCTTTTGCGATTGTCGTGGATGAAGACTCAACGAGATGTTTCCAGCACATCTATCGCCTGAATCTGCGTGAATGCATGGGGAGCGTTACCTTAACCTCTCGACGCGAACGTTTTCCATGAGAGGTCGTTACGGTCGTTTGGTCAACCGAGGAACGAACGGATCTTGTGGAAATGACAATCCAAACCGGCTGATATGTCAAGCGCCTCAACAGCTCGCTGCGCTTATCGCCAGCGGATGCTGCTTCTCGTGCAAGGCTTGGAGGGCGACAGCGAGGACAGCACTGAAGGCGAGCGAGCACGCTCAAGCTTGTCCTCTCGGATCGCATTCGAGCAGAGCCAAACCAAGTGAGAGAGTCTGCATATCCACCAAAAAGAGCTCGTCACGTGTTTTTGCGAACTTTTGTGTGACAAGCTGCGTCTAAATTTAGGAACGGATCCTAAAATCGAACGTTTGGCGTACCACCGATCTTTTTCTCCCCGCTGAGTTCGGGTCACTTGGTCTCACTATGGCCGCATTTAAATCTGCCCGCGAAGTTGCCTTTTTGAGCTTCAAGCTTCTGCCCATCTGTTTTTCCGCCCTCTCGCTCTGCAGGCATACAAAAACCAGGTCTCGGGCGAAAGACATGCATCCCGGCGCAGGAAGAAAGAAACGTACGTACCGTGGCTTCAAAGAGCCGTGTCGACACAGCATCTCCAGCCAGGCAACTGCGAGCGAGGTCGGCGATGACCTGCACGAGCGCCGCGCACGCGGGCTCATGCCGCCATTCTCCATATCGCAAGCGACCCCGCACAAGAGCCACACGCACACACGCAGTCTCCATGACGACCGCACCGCCCGCCAACAAGTGGACCGAGATGGCCAAGAGCCGCGGCCGCGAGCGCGCGTCGCTGCCGCTGCCGTCGAGCCTCAAGAAGACGCCCGCGGCGTCGTCCGGCTCGTCCATCGCGGCCAAGTGGAACGCGTACATCGAGGCGATCGGGCTGCGCGAGCCGCACCACCCGCTGCACAACAGCAAGTACAGTCGCGCCCGTCGGGCGTCGCTCGACCGCCGCAGCAGCACGAGTAGCGACGGCGCGGACAGGCACGTGCACTTCCCGCTGCGCGACGACGAGATCGGCGAAGAGTTCGAGCGACCGGCGACCACGGACGACGAGAAGGCGAGCTATCACTACTCGGCCGAGGAGCTCTGCAAGATGATGCGCCTCGGCAAGCACCTGGCGCAGTGCGCCTCGCGCTTCGACGGGCTCCCGGACGACACGATCTACGAGCAGGGCTACCTCACGCTGCCGGTGCACAACGTCTTCTTCCACCACAAGCGCTTCTACTGCCTGCTCAAGAAGTGCGTTTGCTTTCTCTGCTGATGCTTTCTCTGCAGCTGCTACTGGCTATTTGTGTTGCCAGCTCTTCGTGTGGACATATCACCCAGGATGCTCACGTCTCTTGCTGTGTGTCGTCTTCGTTCGCTGCAGGAACCACCTGCTGTGCTACTCGTCGCCGGTGCACGCCGCGAAGAACACGGGGCTCAAGAGCCACTTCACGATCATCCAGGTGCAGGACGCACAGAAGATGGCGATGCAAAAGAAGATCGCGATGTTCGGCGCTCATCTACCGCCGCAACTCGCGCTCATGCTCGTGGTCACCAAGTCCACGGGCGAGCTCGTGACGCTCACAGCCGAGTCCAAGATGTCCAAGCGCAACTGGCTGCACACGCTCAAGAAGCTCACAGAGGTGGTGGAGCCGCGCTCGCCGACCTCGGAAAGCAGCAGCAACGAGGACGAGTCGCCCACGCACTCGCCCGCAGACAAGAAGCACCGCGCCGAGGCGTCGGTAGCCACCACTTTCGACGAGTCACTGCCGCCGCAGAAGGGGGACGAATGCTCGTCAAGTACCAGCTCCAGCACAGTCCAGGACGCCTGAGCGCTGAGCGCTGAGCGCTGACAGACAGAATGAATGGAGCCAATAGGGTAGGAACATGCGTGAAAATTATGAACACCTTCGCACGAGTGCGGCGGTGCCGTGTACAAATAGTAACTTTGGTGCGTACGAAGCAGCCGCGAAGCGAAAATGCACAATGTCTTGTTGAATGTCAGATCTCCTAGCGTCTCTGTATGTCTTGCGCTGTGTGGAGCACGAAGGCGCCGTGTTTGCATCTCTCTCTCTATAGAGCGTTGAGCAGGCGGTTCGCCGCAGCTTCGACGTTGTTGCTCGTGGTCTGCAGCGCCGCGATGGAGCGCTCGCGATCAAATCCTAGTGCCTGCGCCATCAGATCAAACAGCAGTCAGTCAGCGATTCATTCATGCAAGCCAGTCCATCGCCGCTCTTCGTCCAGAGCACAGCACGCACCATGAGCTGCTGGATCGCGTCCTCCGTAGGCGGAGTGGCCGCCATGTGCGGTGGGAGCATGGCGCCGCCGCCGCCGCCGCCCATAGCGCCCCCAGCGCCGCCAGCGCCGCCTGGTAATAACTGGTCGCGGAAGCCCTGACCCGCCGGCATGTTCCCCTGGTTGTTGCGGACGCCGAGACGACGCTGCGCTTCAAGAACGCGGCGCTGGCGCTGCAGCGCGACGGCGCTCGCCGGCACCACGTCAAATAGCGGGTGGAAGAGCTGAGCAGCGTATCATACCAGCATGATATGTCAGCAAATGGCTCCAGTGACAATGGGTTGCGCACCAGTCGCGGAAGTTGGACGCACCCCAAGCAGCGTGCACATGAACGACGGCAGACGCAGCTTCGCGAGCGGCGTGGAGCTGAAGAGCACGCCAAGCAGCGCGCCTGGAACGAACTGGAGCAGCGTGCGAGGGTTACGTCCGAGCATCTGTAGATGAACGTGCATTTGAGGAAGTGGCAGCGAGAAGATCAGAATCGGATGTGAGGTTTCTCAGCGCAGAGTCTAACGCTGTCGATGAGGAGAACACGCACCACCATGACGAGCAGGTACGTGGACGACTTGTCGGAGAAGTTCAGCCCCGAGAAGCTGAAGTTGCGCGGGTAGAGCTTCGGGACGAACTCTGTTGAGAGCAAAGTGAAGCACACGAGTTAGAAAGTCTTCATGCAAGCACGATGAACAAATCCACAAGCGCTGAGGCAAGCGAAGCAAGGGACGCACTGTTGAAAAAGACGAAGAGCGCGCCGAGCAGCGCGTACGGACCGCCTGGGATCTGGCGCGCGAGCGCTGGCGCGGACACGAGCGTCATGAACTCCAGCCCGCTCGTGATGAGCAGGATGAACACCAGCAGGCTCCCAAACTTTCGCGAACCCATCTGCTTACAGAAAACGATCGTCAGCATGGAGACGAAATCATTCGAGCACGACCTCGCAGTACAGCAAGCGCACCTGGCGCTCGATGATGCGAAACTGGAAGATGATGTAGAGACCGAACGACACCGCGATCCCGCTGCATGAGAAGGTTGTTTGGTACAGCACGCCACGTCAGCACCATCGAAGAAGTGTTTGATGCGAGAACAACGACAAGGATGGAGTCGGTGGCAGTACGACGAGCACTCACTGGTGAAACGCCACTTGGTTCGTCAGCAGTCGCCAGTACTGCAGCCGATTCAGGATCGCATCGCGGTCTGTCGTCATGGAGAACACAAAGAGAAGCAGACGAGTTGGGTTAAGTGAAGGAGCGGACACCATCGACAGCCTGTGCATCCACAAGCGGGCTCAGCACGTACCAAGCACTAGCAGACGGCCCTGGTCGAAGAGTAGACTCGCAGAGCTCGCTGCGCCGACCGCCAGCGACAGCGCATACGTCACGGGAGCGCCATCTACAGAGGCATCACGACAGACAGCGGACACGTGGCACACACCAGACGCAGTTCGTTGTGAGGCATTCTGCGAGCCCAAGCTGGACCGTCAGAAGCGCGACACGCACGCCAGCAAGCGCGCTGTCAGCAGGGTGGTGCTCGACGAACGCCCGCCACGTACAGAAGCCTCGCAGATCGCCGTGCATCGCGCCGCTGCTCTCGTTCTCTCGGCACCTCGTTGGATATTGCTTGTGTCGCGTGGGATCGTGGCGAGAGCTGAAGCGATTTGTGTGGAAGTTACTTCACTCAAAAGTGGTTTGATGAAGTGGCAGAGTCGCTACCGGTACCGTACCGGTACGGATGCTCCAAAAGTAACACATCCGAAAATCACATTTCCATGGTGCCAACGACGACACCAGGCGAAGCAGCTCCAGCAGACCAAGTTGCATTGAGGACAGATGCGTGAGTGCCGCCACCGACGCACTCTCCTGCTCGCGCTTGATGCGCTGCCATCAGCCGCGCGGCTCGTGACTCTCTCTCTCTCTCTCTCTCTATTTGTGACTCGCGTGGCTGTTTTCGATCGCGTAGTTTCGAAACCCACGACCCTGCGGAGGAGAAGGAAATAGCAGTTGGACGAGGATAAGCTGCTGTCGCCTGCTGCAGCCAGCTATCGCAGAGCAACACGCCAAGCGCACACGCAGACTGTCCAGGGTGGCCAGGTGATCACAAGAGAGCCATGTTCCGCACGCACAAGACGATGCCGGCGCCGGCCAAGTCGCCCACGCGCACGGCTGGCGGCGGCAAGACGAACGACGCGAACAGCCTCGCTTCAGGCATGGCGTCATCCTCGTCCGGCGGACTGCCTGCGCTCGGCAAAGTGAACCCGAGCCACGTGCTCGTGGGCAACAAGGTGTGGGTCACGGACCCGAAAGTGCTCTGGCGCGTCGGCGAAGTGCAGAGCGTGAGTCAGGAGCAGCAGAGCGCGGAGGTGTACCTGCCGGACGCGCCGGACGAGAAGCTCCAGACGCTGGTGCTAAGCAAGCTGTACACGTTTGACGCGTCGCACATCGTCGACCACGAGGACATCGCGTCGATGAACAACATGCACGAGGCGCCGCTGCTGAGCGTGCTCCGCCAGCGCTTCGAGACGGACAAGATCTACACGTTCACCGCCGACATCCTGCTCTCGATCAACCCGTACAAGACCATCCCGCTGCTCTACGACGTCATGGGCTTCATGGAGGCGAACAGGGAGCTCACGGACTCGTCCAAGCGGCCGCCGCATCTGTTCACGATCGCGGAGAAGGCGTACTCCGGCATGAAAGGCGTGATCCCAGGCTCCGGCACGCCGCAGTCGATCATCATTAGCGGCGAGAGCGGCGCCGGGAAGACTGAGGCGTCCAAGTACATAATGAAGTACCTCGCGACTGCGAGCAAGCATGCGTCCTCGTCGAGCTCAAGCTCAGTCTCGACGAATGCTGCTGCAGCCCACGTGCACGAGAAGATCGAGGAGTGCGTCGTGCTCTCGAACTTAATCCTTGAATCGTTCGGGAACGCCAAGACGTCGCGCAACGACAACTCGAGTCGCTTTGGCAAGTACATCCAGATCCACTACAACAGCGACGGCCGCATGGTCGGTGTGTCGATCCGCCATTTCCTGCTCGAGAAGACGCGGCTCGTGATGCCGCAGGCGAACGAACGCAACTACCACGTCTTCTACCAGCTGCTCGCGGGGCTCAAGAGCCTTGGCGGCCCTGACGACGACAGGCTCAAGCTCCAGAGCGACGTGTGGAACTACACGTACTTGACGCACGGTGACTGCGTGGAAGTGGACGGCGTGGACGACGCGGTCGAGTTCGACCAGCTGCGCAGCTGCTTGAGCCAGCTCGGCATGGACGCCGCAGGCTTCCAGATGCCGATGTTTGAGATCCTCGCGGCCGTGCTGCATCTTGGGAACGTCCAGTTCCAGTCGGTGAAGGATGAGTCGTCGTCGGAAGAGAAAACCGTCGTGGTGTTTCCCGAGAGCGACCGCGGTGTGGATCTGTCGCACGTGTCGGCGCTGCTCGGTGTCGAGCCGCAGGAGTTCGCGAAGAAGATGGTCACGCAGACGACGATCACGGGTCGCGGAAGCATTCTGGAGCTCAAACTGTCGGCGGATCAGGCGAAGAACGCCATGGACGCGTTCTGCAAACACCTCTACGGCGAGCTCTTCAACCACCTCATCGCTCGCATCAACGCGTGCGCGAGAGAGCACACGGAGGCTGCACAGGAGAAGCCGAAGAGCTCGTCCAAGAGCGGCGCCAGCGCGCTGGCGTTCATCGGGATCCTGGACATCTTCGGCTTCGAAGTGATGAAGAAGAACAGTCTCGAGCAGCTCTGCATCAACTTTACGAACGAGACGCTGCAGCAGCAGTTCAACAAGCACGTGTTCGTGCTCGAGCAAGAGCGGTATGCGAACGAGGGCATTGCGTTCTCGATCGTCGAGTTCAAGGACAACCAGCTGTGTCTCGACCTGATCCAGAAGCCACCGACCGGGCTGCTGCCGCTGCTCGAGGAGCAGATGCTGCTGAAGCGCAAGACGACCGACAAGCAGCTGCTCACGATCTACCACGGCCAGCACCTCGACAAACACCCAAGCTACACGAAGCCGCGCTTCGAATGCGACGAGTTTGTGATTCGGCACTACGCGGGCGAGGTCGTGTACGACATCCACGACTTCATCGCGAAGAACACAGACAACCTGCACGACGACCTGCTGGATCTGCTCAAGCGGAGCTCGCAGTCGCTCGTGCAGGCGATCTTCGGTGCTATCGCGGACAGCAAAGCCCCGCAGAAGCGAGGCGGCGTCGCTCCAGCGTCAGGGTCGAGTGGCGCGGCGTCCGGCAAAGGCAAGCAAGCGCTGACTGGGACGTCGACTGTGACGAGTAGGTTTCGCACGCAGCTGTCGGAGCTGATGGAAGTGCTGTGGCACACGACGCCGAACTACATCAAGTGCATCAAGCCGAACAACCTCAAGTTTCCGGGAGGATTCAGTTGCGAGCTCGTGCGTGATCAGCTTATCTACAGCGGCGTGCTCGAGGTCGTCCGCATTCGACAAGAAGGCTTCCCGATCCGGAAGCGCTTTGATGTCTTCTACGAGCTCTTCTGGTCACTCTCAGTGAAGAGGGAGCGTGTCGATGGCGTCGCAGTCGTGCGCAAAGACGCCAAGCTCCTGCGCGACGCGTGCGAGCAGATCGCAATCGAGTGGCTCGAAGAGAAGAATCCGTCGGTCACTCCGGGTAAGAAAGTGTTCGCGATGGGGCGCCAGGAGGTATTTTTGCGGTACGGACAGGTGGAGAAGCTCGAGGCGTACGTGGCGTCGCTGCGTGTTGAGAAGGCTGTGGTGATCCAGGCGAAGCTCGTGCGCTGCCGGATCGCGTACAGAAAGTACCAGGTGATCAAGATCGGCGTGCGCAAGTTCCAGGCGCTCTGGCGCATGCACGCGAACAAAGTCCGGTTCGAGAAGATGAAAGCAGCGGTGCTGAAGATCCAAGCGCGCTTCCGATGCGCGAGTCTTCAGAAGCGCTACCGCAAGCTACAGCGCGCTGCTAGCTGCGTGTTTCGCGCAACGATGCGCTTCCTCACACACCGGCGGTTTGTGGTGTGGGCAACACACACGAAAGCTGCCGGGATGGTGCAGAGGCACGTGCGCGGCTTCCTCTCACGCACAGCAGCCGAGCGAGCGAGGAAGCTTAGAGAGCGCTCAGTGCTGTCGATCCAGTCATGGTACCGGATGGTACGGCACCGCCGCGTGTACGTTCGCCAGCGCCACGCGATCATCAAGATCCAGTCCGAGTACCGCTCCGTGAAGATGCGGCGCGAGTTCCTGAGACGCAAGCAGGCTTCTATCGTGCTCGCAGCGTTCGTGCGCCAGGTGCTCCAGCGCACCAAGTTCAAGATGCTCAAGCTGCGCGTGGTGAAGCTGCAGGCGCTTGTGCGCAAGTGGAAGCTGCGCACACAATTTGCGCGTCTGAGGAAGCTGGTGTTGTGCATGCAGAGCAAGCGGCGCCAGCTGCGCGCCAAGCACGTCGCGAAGCAGCGGCGCGAGGCGATGCAGACGCTGCAGCATGCGATGAAGGGCTGGATCTGTCGCTGCCACTACGTGTCCAAGATGAAAAGCGTCGTGGTTTTGCAGTACTGGGCGAAGAGCTGGCTGCTGCAGCGCGAGTACCGCGTGAAGAAGCTCGCTGCGAAGCGCGTCCAAGTCGCGTGGCGCCGGCACAACTGCGTGAAGCGGTGGGAGGCTGAAGTCGACAGCATCTTCCGGGGCTCGTCGCCTTTTGCAGTCGGGAATGCTGCTGCTGCTGCTGGTAGTGGAGCCACGTCGTGGACACAGCACTCGAAGATGGAAGAGTCCGACCGCCGCATGCAGAAACTGCGCCAGAACCCGGCGCTGTTCTTCCACTTGCGACCGAAGGCGTACGGATACAACTCGGTGTTCCACCACGCCGCCGCGTGCGGAGACTTCCACGTCGTCAAGTACATGCTCGACCAGAACGTGATGACGAAGAATGAGCTGTTCTACATGAAAAATGGCAAAGGTAACACTGCGTTCCATGAAGCCTGCCGACACGGACAGTACGAGATGGTCAAGTTCCTCATCGTGCAAGCGCGCAGCGTGTTTGAAGAGCGCGCCGAGAAGCCCACGGCGCGGCTGTCAGCGACCGCAGCCCATGCTGAAAGCGGCTCGCTGTCGAACAACAGCAGCAGCAACCAGAATCAGGACCCTCAACACGCCGATAGTGTGAGCCGCATCCAAGACAAGAAAAGCGAAGAGCCCGAGGAAGCTGACGCCTCGCTGCCAGCGGGAATCATCTTCAGTGGATACTTGAAGAAGCGCCGCGAGACGTCGCGCTGGATGAAGCGCTTCGTCGTGCTCAGCGTGAGCGAGGCGCACGTGCCGCAGCTCGACTACTTTGCGAACGACAAGCCTGCGACGCTGCAGAGCAGGAGCGCCAAGCAGATCGATCTGCGCGTCGCGCTCTTCAAGAAGAGCATGGACACACCATTCGCGTTCGAGATCCACTCGCCGCACCTCCTCGAGGGCCGCAACAAAGAGGGGCGGCTCTACTTTGCCGCGGAGAACGAGCTCGAGATCCAGAAGTGGCTCGCGCACTTGCGCAACAGCATCCCGAGCAGCATCGAGTCGCGCATCTTCGCGATGCACCGCGGCACGAAATACGGCAAGCTCGAGTTCATCGACTTTGGTTTGCGGAAGCAGATCTGCAACCTGCCGAATCTGTCGGCGCGACGCGAGAGTCCGCTCCACTTGGCTGCGCGTGTGAACATGAACGCAGCCGCTGTGGTTGCTGCAGCTGGCAACGGACACCAGTCGTCCTTGATCGCTGCGACCCAGGCTCCAGGAAAAGGTACCACGCTCGAGCCGGCGGTGACCGCGTCCTCGATCTCGGTGAACGTAGATGACGAGAGCAACAACAGTAACAACCACAGCAGCAGCCAGCTCCGCAAGGCGAACGACAGTAGCTCGGTCTCTGCGTCGTCGCTTCTCCCAGACGACTCCCCGCTGCTGCACATGGGCAAAACGAAGCTCGAGGTGGAGGCAGACATTGTGCGCACCGTGCTCTGGCTCATCGAGAGCGGCGCCGACATCAACGCGCTGACAGCGAAGAAAGAGACCCCGCTGAAGCTCGCACTGCGCGCGAACAATCTGCTGGTGGCAAAGCACCTGCTCGATCGCGGCGCGCTCGCGACGGGACTCTCGCCGTTGGAGTTGGAGGAAGCGCAGCGGCTGAAGGCGTCGCTGGCGAAGAACGCGATCTCGAGCGTCGGCTGCTCGAACAGTAGCTCGTCGTCATCGTCCTCCCGACTGAGCTCGTTCCGGAAGAAGGCACTGGGAGCGTCCGCTTCGTCCTCCTCCGCATCGTCATCAGCGTCGACTTCCGAGCGACACGACACGCCCGTGCTGTTCCTGCTCAAGCAGCCCGGCCGCATCCGCCACAGCTCGTATGTATCGGTGTTTGTCGAGCACATCGGCATCAGCAACCCGCAGTACCTGAGCCGGCCGCGCATCGTCGTGTCCGTGCTTGACTCGCAGCGCAACCTCGTCGAGATGAAGCAGCAGGTGTCGGTGCAGCCCGTGGTGCTGCCGTCGTCGTTGCTCTGGTCGATCACGTGGCACATGCAGACGCCGCTGGAGAACCTGCCGCACGGCGCGTGCGTCGTCTTCGAGCTCACGATCTCGCCGACCGTGTCCGCGAACTCGGCCACGCCGGCGTCATCGGCCGAGGACTTTGTCCCCGTGTGCTGGACGTACATCCAGGTGGACCAGCGCACGGCGAACTGCATGCCGCTCAACGCCGAGATGTACAAATACCCGATGGACCTCTCGCTCAAGAAGCTCCAGCGCGTCGACGCGTTCATCAACGGCGACGTGCTCGTGTCGCAGGGTCCGCACTAGACTTCCCCACCAGAGGTCGGCTCGCCATTCCCACCGACACACGCACACACTTTCAAGAAACTATATAGAACATTCGGCTCGTTATCTGTCTCGGGAGTACTGACTTGATTCGCTTGTGCGCTCGTGCGCGGCAGCCCTGTGCGCTTGCTTTTCTATCATCATCATCGCCACTAACCGTCCACTCACTGTTTGTGTGCATCGTATTCACCTCCTACTGGTATGGCCGCCACTCGGTCACGGGCGAGAAGTAGAACGTGTGGCCGTGGGGACACATGTACTGCCCCGCCTGGCTGCCCGGCGGCATCTGGACGCGCGTGTAGCACGTCGGGCACTGGCGCATGATCAGCCCGCCCATGGCGCCGCCGCCAGCATTGGGCGGAGCTGCTGCCGGCGGCGGCGGGCCGGAGGGCGGCGGACCCGACACGCTCTGCCGCATGCTCATGCCCTGCTGCGAGTTGCCCGTCTGGGATGGCATGCGCAGCTGGAACAGGTGGCCGTTCGGACACTGCAGCGTGCCGCGCGCGCTCGTGCTCACGAGGCAGCGGATGCGGCAGGACGGACACTCGACCACGACGTTGCTGCGCGCCGCGGCGGCGTGGGCAGCAGCTCGTGCGCGCTCCTGGGCAGTCGGCGTGTGCGCGAGCGAGTTGCCGCAGCCGTCGCAGAACTGGCCGCCCGTGCCGCGCTTGCCGCAGTTTGTACCTGTCGCAAGGACATACGCAGGACTCAGCACGGATCATATATACACGCATACATGTACGTCAGGCGAAGAGCTACGTACAGTACGGGTGCGCCTTGACGAGCCCCTTGGTCTGTTCGGGCCACTGCGTCTGCGACTTGCGGCAGATCGGGCACTTGTCCGAGTTCGCCTCGTCGTGGTTCACGTTCTCGAGCAGGCAGCTGAAGTGAAACCGGTGGCCGCACTCGGCCGTGAACAGCGCCTTGCCAAACTCGAGCTCGTCCAGGCAGATCACGCACTCTTGCACCTCGTCCGCCACCTGCACGTGCTCCGCCATCATCGAGAGCGTTACGACGTTCGACGCTGCTGCCGCTCCCGATGATGTCTTCGACGACGACGACGACGCGCCATGGCCATGGCCGGCGGCGGATACGGCCGTGGCCGTGTGGAAGTGGCCCGCTCTCGCGTCCCCCGAGGCGCTGCGGGGCTCGTCGTGGTGGCGGTGGGTGTCCAGCGCGTGCCGATGCACGTCCACGTCGCTCCAGCGGCGCACGCGAGCCGCCATCCTGTCTGTGTAGAAGAGAGAGTGCACGTGTGTCTTGAGAGCGGTGCCTTGCTGTGTGGCGCGGGGTGGGCGCTGCGTCTCGTGCTTGTGCAGGGAGAGAAGAAGCAGCGAGCGCCTTCGCTCGGTCGATTCGTCGCACTTGCTCTCGTCGACTTTCGCACCTGGAGTCAAACGGGCTGAGAAAAGGAAGGCGATTCTAGATGCAGCCTTGCATAGTGAGTGCCTCGTAAATGATGTGTAAAATGTTGTGTATGATGCATGAGATGAATAGAGCTGTGTTGTGATACTGCACTAAACGGGGTATGCACAGTGACAAGGTATCTAAACCGCCGAACTTGCTCCAATTCGAGCGATAGTAGAGATAAAGAGGTCATCAAACCCTGTTATATGCGCTGTACGAAAACAGCAACTTCCTCATCTGCAACTTCGGCGACTCCCAAAGTCGCCAACGATCTCGTCCTCATGAGCGTCATCCTCAGGGCGTAGCACGACCAAGGACGTCTACAGGCTCTTCATGAATTCTACTGCTCGACTGCCAAGCTCATTATCGGTGAGATCGTCGGTCAGCATTTCTTGGACTGCTTTGGCGACGCCGTCACCTGCAACGAGCGCGTGGAGTTCACGTCCTCGCTGCTGGGCTCGCTCACAGCCTCAAGCCTCCGCGGACGGATCAAAATGGATCAAACGATAAGGAGCGCCTCAAGATCCTCTGTCGTCTGCTCTCGAGCCGTGGTGTCATCCCAGCGCGCGCATCGGCTGCTCCTGCTGTTCTCAGTTTGCATGGCTACCTCTCGTCCTGGCCACGAGGGCAACGAGGAGGTCCACCGATTGTCTTCGGACGAGAAGCAAATATTTCGGACGACCTCCTCCGCGCTCGCAGTGCTCACGCGCTCTCGCAACGGTGCGTGAAGTTTCTGGTGCTCGTGGCCGCAGCCATTTCACAGGCCGAGCGCCTCTGCCGCGAGAGTGAACCTGAGGGCGGAACGAACGCAGTTCAGCTCTCGACGGATCCTGACTGACGTCGTGACGCAGTGGCGGCGCTGACTATCTGTTTTGGAAAGATCCAAACAACCTTTCTGGTGTGCATGCGCGTGCCGCTGACGTTTGTGGTTGCTCTCTGCCTCGCCTCGTCCAGAAAAGATACTTTCTCGCTCAGGTGTGTCGTCACTGCGCTTGTGTGTGCGGCTGTTCAAGATCGTGCGCGCAGCCCACAACCGAAAAATTGCAGGATCAGCGTGCTGCGCAGCAGACCGCGGCCAAGCAGCAAGCGAGCAGCGATTCAAGCGCGATGGATGGCGCACGACGCGACTGAGGAGCCAAGTGCATCGGCGCCGATGGTTTGGTTTGACGAATGCTGGATTTCGCGAGTCGACTTGTCAAATGCGCTCGAGCTTGGACAACATTCGGGCGACATTCTCGCAAAAAGTACCAAAAATGTACTGTAGAATCGACAGTTTCATCACCACATTCTGCCTGTTGTTCTTTTCCCTGCATAAACAATGCCATGTCACTATCGCGGCTCGCTACAATTGACGAGATTGCACACGTCGCAGACGCGATGTGCGGATTACTGGAGGATCACTGGAGGCAGGTTTTGCACTTTTTTCTCCGCACACACAAAGCACAAACAGCCGCCACCACCACCGTCACCAAACGCATTTGCCTCACGAGCGACGCGTCAGGAGACAGCTGGGAAGGCGAGGAGGAGGCGAGCGAGAAGCAGCAGGCGACAGCTCATTCCCGAACGCGCAGCAGACAGCTCACCAGGAAGACCGACACAAGACAGGCATGGGTAGCACACTCTCGGTATGCGGGCTCGGCGCCAGCCAGGATGACCACGACCTCCAGCAGCGCGTACGTCGCCTGCGCGCGCTCTCTCTCTCACTCTTGTGGATGGCCACTGTTACTAACGGAGCGCGTTTACTATGTGTGTGTATGGACAAGCAGGCGTTCGAGCGCGAGAAAGTGATGGAACTGCTCTCACACCACGACCGCGCGCGGTCGCTGTCCGTGACGACTGACACGTCGATCGCGTCGATCCTTTCGAACTCGGACCGCCTCATCCCGGACGCGTTCATGCCCGTGGACATCCAAGTGGTCTCGCAGCGCCGCGTGCGCCCGACGAGCAGCCGCGTCATGTCCCAGAGCCAGAGCGGCACTCTGCGCGACGGCAGCTCGACGCCGTCGAAGAGCGTGTCCTTCGGTAGCAGCGGCACCAGCGGCAACAGCTACTACTACAACAACAGCGTGCACGCGAACGCTGCGTTCCTGCGCTACATGACGAGCTCCACGTCGGCGACGACGTCGGACTCGGTGCCGTTCAGCAACAGCGCGTACGCGAGCGACCGGTACGCGGCGAAGCGCAGGAGCTACGGGGAGAGCATGGGCGAGAGCGCGAGCCACCAGCCAGAGGACGACGACGCGCCGAGTCGCAGCAGCCGACGCAGTGGCAACCACAGCACGCTGTCAACGCGCGAGGTCATCAAGGGCTACGCTTGACGGCGATGGGTGGCCACGAGGCAGGGATAGGATGGATTTGAGTTATGATGAGGATTTTAGTAGAAATGTAGCAGGACGATAGCAGTAGTGTGTGCGCATGGAGCCCTGAGGGCGATGCGGGTGTAGTGAAATGCGTGTAGGATAAAAGCAGTAGGAACACGAGCGCAGACGGATGACTCCGTACGGAGCTGGAAACGCAGGAGCCGATGCGACCACCTCCCTCTATTATTGCTGCTTCGTGGCGGCGGCTGCGCTCGCCTGGCTCTGCCTGAACTCCTTGGCTTTCTTCCGGCACTCGCGGTACGCCTCGCCCTCCTTCTCGCACTCGTCACCGTCGCGCAGCCCGCCGCTCTCGGCGTTGCGCGCCTCGACGCATCTGCGCACCAAAGCATGTTGACACATAGGATGGTGAGAAAAGGGAGCGATCGGTTGGTTGGCTGTGCCGCCAAGCTCAAGAGAGCGCATGCACGGGAGCAGCGGCGCTGGCGACGTACTTGATGTAGGCATCCATGTGGGAGGCGCATGGGTTCACGGCCTCCGCCACCGGCGCCGTCGACATCTCGGCACCCATCTCGCGATGCGCTCTGCTGCTCGGCGCTTTCGATGACGCTGCACGCAATGGCGAGCGAACGCTTTTCTGTCGTCGGCATCGTCATTCGCGCCAGTCGGTCGCTTCTATGTCGCGTTTCTAAATCGCACTCACATACAGCAACCAAGCCTAATTGTCCATTTAGAATTAGATACTCGTTTTGCTCTTCTGCAAGTCCCAAGAAAACATGAAAATGGAGATCGAAGTGGTGACGGATCCGGCGACGCGCTTGGAGACGGATGCCGCGCTTGCGGCGCAACTAGACACGCTTGGCGAGCGCTCGGCCGTGGTGCGTACGCGACGACGCCTAAGCTGCTCCATCTACACTGATGCTCACGTTCGTACGACTGTGTGCGAGATCTGCAGGCGCAGAAGCTGGGACGCGCGATCACGTCCACTGCGCTCTTCGCCTTCATCCAACAGCAGCAACAGCAGCAGCACCAGACGCTCTTCATCGCACGCGATGCAAACAGTGGAGACACAATCGGCTTCCTCAAGACTGGCGTGAAGCACCTCTTCTACGTGGTACGAGCGCTGCTACTGCTCTGCTCTGCTGCATCGTGAGGTGGCGATCATGAAGTTCCTGAAGGTGCCTTCGCTCTCCCACGAATCCAGACCGAGAAGGGCGAGTATTCTGAACTGGATCCGCTCTGCGTCTTGGACTTTTACGTCGACGAAGCTCACCAGCGCTCTGGGATTGGGCTGCAACTCTTCCGCCGCCTGCTCCAGGTGCGTTCACTTTATCTGCCAAACCACACGCACGAAAGCGACGCTGGCGGCATGGAGAGCAGCAGTCACACATAGAGAGAGACATCCACTCGTGTGCTTCCCATGCGATCGCTGCAGACTGAGTGCGTCGAGCCGCGACGACTGGCGTACGACCGGCCGTCACCCAAGCTCTTCGCGTTCCTGAAGAAGCACTGCGAGCTGACGGATTTCGTCCCACAGCCCAACAATTTCGTGGTCTTCGACGACTTCTTCGCTGCATAACGAGGAACTGCAGCGCGACAATGAGCGAGACATCGGATGAATGGCACACTGCGCTGTATAACTCGCCGGCGACTGGCGGCTGTAGATCTATCCAACGGACGCTAAGAACGCTTCGAGCTTCGTGTCCGGATCCTCGGGCTCCTCGGGCGTCGACTGGTCGAAGCGTGCGTCGATCTTGCGGCCGTCGAACCACCGCCCGTTCATGATCTGCAGACACTTGATCGCCGACTCGAGCGCGTGGAAGCGCACGAGCACCGAGCCGTTCGCGACGATGTGCACCTGCGCATGCGGATCAGAGACAGCGTTAGTGAGCTCAGAGTGTTTGGTGCACGCAGACCACTTGCATATACAAATACACAACGGACATGGTCGACAGCGCCGAACTTGGAGCACTCGGAGCGCATGTCCTGCTCGAGCTCGTCGAAAAACGAGGTCGCGTCCTGCGGCGCCAGCGGGTCCCACGCGTGCTTGAGGACGATCGCCTTGGACGGCAAGTCGAGCTGGAGCTCTGCCTCGTCAGCTGGTGCTCTGAGGCTGGGATATGGTGGTGCTGCTGTGATTGACGAGCTCTCCTGAGCTTCGGCTGGCGTGAAGAGCCGCTCGGGCTCGGGCTGCGACGCGAGGTGCTCCGCATAGTCGTCGCTGGAGACCGAAGGCTCTGGCGCAGCGACAGCGGCGGGTTTCGTGCCGAAGTGCGCTGCGACAGCGCTGCAATGCGATCAACACAATGGCAAAAGCGTTGTGTTAGCCTCGCCAAGCGATCACCAGAAACCTCGTACGAGAGCCTTGCGTACGTACGTGATGAGCACACCAGGCTTGATCTCGAAGTGGTTGAGCTGTTTCGATCGAAGCGTCAGCCGTGGTGTCGCCGCCGCAAGAGGGAGAGCGTGTCAATCATGTGATCATCTCGAGCGTTGAGAGGAAGAAAAGAGAGGCAATGGCAGCAGCGCGGCGTCGCGCTTCACGAGAGAATTACCCGCTCGATCGCTTTTTGCATGGCCGCATGGGACCCGAACGTCACCGTAGCGTCGCCCTGACACATGGACATACATACAGAACAAGGGTTTGTTTAGCCGCACCTTGAGCATGAACATGAGAAGAGGACACGGGCAAACGCACTTTCAAGCCGCCGCGCTCGTCCTTGTAGAACTTGATGCGCCGCACTTTGCCGATCTTGCCGCACACCCCCTCTGCGTCATACAAACACGCGCGCATCAGTCCATCATGCCTACTGGGAGTGACGCCAGCATACAATACAGCGCATGCGAACGGAAGATCGTCATCCCACCGAGCTGCCTGCACGCGATGTATGTGGTGAGTCCCGTGACGTAAACGCTTGTGTTCTTCTGCTGCGCGCTCTGCGAAGCGGCCTTCCTCTTATGGCTGCCGCTGCCGCTCTCCCTGGCGCGCTGCAGGTCGTCGTAGCTCTTCTCGCCTGTGGCGTACTCGTCGCCAAAGTCTCGCGCGACCGACGCGAGGAATGCGTCCGCTTCGGCAGCGGCTTTCTGCTCATCGAGTCTGTTGGAGGATGCAGAGATCCACACAAAGAGAGAGAGAGAGAGCATAAGGAGCTGCTTGTGCAGTAGCAACCTGTGTGTGTGCATGGTGGCAGCGCGTCTTCGCTTACTTGCGGATATACTCGAGGTTCTTGAGCCGCGCGCGCTCGAGGCGCTCTCGATGCGCAGCGTCCTCCATGTTGGTCGAGACGAAATGTGAATGTCCAGAACTATCTGCTCGAAATGGCTGTCAATTTCCACGTTTTCGACACATTCACACAAGCGCTGAGATTGTCATTCGCAAATTTGTATTCGGAGGTGATCGTTTTCACTGACGGTCTTTGTAATCAGGGAGTATCACACCCTCGAGTAGAAATGCTCGCTTGAAGTTTTGCGCGATCAAAAGCTCAGGAGCTTCTCATTTGCCAAAAGAGAGATCCTCGAAGAAGCAGAAGATCGACGCGACGACGACGAGCATGAAGACCGCGCTGTGCATCGCTGTCGCTGTCTACAGCATCGCTGCTGCTGCTGCTGCCGCCACCATCGACCAGAGCCCGCGCTCGCACGCGCTCGTGTTCCAGCCGCCGCTCGCACCGAACGCCGACTGCCACGCGCTGTCGACGGAGGACAAGTGCCTCGCCGCACACTGCTTCTGGTGCAAGTCGGCGGCGGTGCCGTCCGCCTGCTACAGCGAGGAGGAGGCCGGGCAGCTGCCGCCCGCGGTGTTCCAGTGCGACAAGCAGGCGAACGAGCTCTCGTGGGAGCTCAAGAAGGTCAGTGTGTGTGTGTGTTTCTTCATGGTGCTGTGGTAGCAGAGGAGGAGTTGGGTTCAACTTGTGTCTGACGAAGATCTTTGTGCGATGGGAAATCAGGCTCCAGTGGACGCGCAAGACGCGCGCGCGCTGTTCGGTGCCTGGAAGCGCTTCCACGGCAAGACGTACGGCTCGGCGATGGAGGACGAAGTGCGCAGCGGCATCTTCCACGCGAACGCGCTCCAGGTCGCGAACCACAACGCCAAGAACGACGCGTCGTTCACGATGGAGCTCAACCGGTTTGCGGATCTTTCCTGGTGCGATGCCTGTCTGTCTGTTGTATCGAGGTGGCTCTTCAGTCATTCCCACCATTCTCTAACGTGAGTGGTGCTGCATCATGACAGGGAGGAGTTCAAGAAGTGGCATCTCGGAAGCCCACAGAACTGCTCGGCGACGGCTAGGTGCGCTCTTTGTCTCTCTGTCTGTCCAAGTAGCGATCGATCATGTAGAGAAAGCTGACACTATATGCATTACAGCAACCCGCTGCTGTACGGCGGGGTGCCGGAGGAGAAGGACTGGCGCCAGGACGGCGTGGTGTCGCCCGTGAAGAACCAGGGCAAGTGCGGCTCGTGCTGGACGTTCTCGTCCACCGGGTGCCTCGAGAGCCACCTAAAGCTGAAGCACGGCAAGATGGTGCTGCTGTCGGAGCAGAACCTGCTCGACTGCGCGCAGGCGTTCGACAACCACGGCTGCAACGGCGGGCTGCCGTCGCACGCGTTCGAGTACGTCAAGTACAACGGCGGCATCGACACGGAGGAGTCGTACCCGTACGAGGCGAAGGAGGGCAAGTGCAAGTTCAACACGTACCACGTCGGCGCGCAGGTCGAGAGCGTCGTGAACATCACGGCGCGCGACGAGACGGAGCTCAAGGCTGCGGTCGGCAGCGTCGGTCCCGTGAGCATCGCGTTCCAGGTCGTCTCGGACTTCCGGTTCTACAAGTCGGGCGTGTACGACTCGAGCGAGTGCAAGTCGGGCGAGCAGGACGTGAACCACGCGGTGCTGGCCGTGGGCTACGGCACGGAGGAGGGCAAGAAGCACTGGATCGTGAAGAACAGCTGGGGTGCCGCGTGGGGCATGGACGGCTTCTTCCAGATCGCGCGCGACAAGAACATGTGCGGCGTCGCGGACTGCGCGTCGTACCCGGTGATCCACTGAGGAGGCAGATCGAGAAATGGTGGAGTGAGAAGATCGTGGAGGGCGTCCTTGGCGATGGGTTTGTTGGGATCTTTTCTGGCGTGGCGACACAGAGTCACCGGTGTCGAAAACGAGGCATGCCGGCATGTCGACGAATGATTCAAATGAAAACAGGATATGGCTGGTGTGTGTGTGTGACTGGTTCACTCTCCAGTCAATAATACGCGAGGCTCGAAGCGCTCAGCGAGTTGACTGGCGCGCAGAGGTTCAGTTGTATGCAGCTGGCAGCGATGCGGTTGTTGCCAGCGCACGGTTGCCGCTGCGCTGGCCGCTCACGTGACGCAGTGGGCTGAGCAAGCGAGAGTTAACAAGTGCGAAGAAGGCGGCGAGAGCGGTGATTGGGATCGCGGCACGCGCGTGGGTCGAGTTTGCTTCCAGCACTGAGCCAGCATATTCATCCAGCTGCACCAGCACTCCTGTGCTTCGCTGAAACCAAGATGTGGAGAATCCGTGTGGACCACCCCACAACTGTCCTCAAAATCCGTTTCGCTTTCTCCCTCCTGTGCCAAAACAAGGCTCACCACCAATGTTTAGCAGCTTCCCAGTGCATACAAAGATCGCATTCTGCACCCTGCTTTGGCAAACTGGTCCAAATATCCGGAGATCTTGACTCAAGATCTGGTTTTTGCGACATGCTGGCCAGTCCGCCCGCCCCATACTGAAGACCGCTCTGCTTCCACCAACGCCCCAGAAGCTCCGAAGCGACCAGCAGCTCCAGCTCCAGCTCCGACGGCGGCGATCTGCTCACTCCAAGAGCTGCGTCCGTACGCGCGCACTCCGTAGATACTCACATCTTCACTCGCAAGACGCCATGGGCAGACACGGACACAGCCACAGCCACGGCTCGTCGTCGTCCTCGGATGAGACGACGCCGCTCAAAGCCGCGGCGTCCAGCTCGTTCCGTAGCGCGAACGCGAACCGGCGCATCCCGCTGGACGCGGCCGCCAAGAGTGCGCAGCGCAAGCTGCAGCTCGCGTGCGCCTGCTCGCTGCTCTTCATGGTCGCGGAGATCGTCGGCGGCTTCCTTGCGGGCAGTCTCGCGATCATGACGGACGCCGCGCACCTGCTCTCGGACGTCGCGGGCTTCTGTATCTCGCTCTTTGCGATCTGGGCCACGACGCTGCCGGCGTCGTCACGGCTGAGCTTCGGTTTCCAGCGCGCGGAGGTGATCGGCGCGATCACGAGCGTGCTTGTCATCTGGGTGCTCACGGGCGTGCTCGTCTACGCAGCAATCGAGCGCTTCCTCGAGTGCCTCGAGCCGAACCCGAAGGAGCACGTGAACGGCAAGCTCATGTTCATCGTCGCGTGCATCGGGCTGCTGGTGAACCTGATCCTGATGCAAATCCTGGGTCACGGCCACAGCCACGGTGGCAGCAGCCACGGTCACGCGCACGGCGGAGAGAAGAAGAAGGACCACGGGCATGGCCACGGCCACGGCAACGAGGAGGAGAACCACGGCCACGCGCACGGCGGCCACGGCCACGCTCACAGTGGCGCTGCGGACCTGGAGACTGGTGTCGCCAAGCCCAAGAAGACGGAGAAGAAGAAGGTGCGCCTCGAGAACCTCAACATTGAAGCCGCGTACATCCACGCGCTGGGCGACTTCATCCAGAGCGTCGGCGTGTGCATCGCCGGCGGGCTCATCTGGTACAACCCGGCGTGGCAGATCGCGGATCCGATCGCGACGTTCATCTTCTCGCTGCTCGTGCTCGGGACGACCGTGGGGATCGTGAAAGAGAGCGTGCACGTGCTCATGGAAGGCACGCCGAACGGCATCCACGCCGAGGAGATCGAGGATGGTCTGCGTGCGTTGCCGGCCGTGCTCGCGACGCACGACCTGCACATCTGGTCGCTCAGCGCCGGGCTGCCGTCGCTCAGCGTGCACCTGATCTCGGACGACCCGGACGCGGCGCTTCACGAGGCGCAGGACTTTCTGCTCGGCCACGGCATCACACACACGACGATCCAAGTCGAGCGTCCGTCGAAGCAGTACCCGCGCAACTGCGCTGCGGACCTCAAGTGCGGCCAGGACTCGCCGCACCACCAGTAAGAATGAGAGAGAGAGAGAGAGAGAGAGAGAGAGAGAGAGAGGATGAAAGAGAGTAGAGACACCAGATACAGACAGACAGGATGGCAGGCTCGTGGTCAGAGATTTGCAGAGAGAACGGAGCCTCGCGAGGGATTGTGAACACAGGCACACGCATGAAATACCACGGAGCTTTCCGAATACGAAGCCAGGTGTCAGGTGTCAGTCGAAGAGGCTTCCCACTGCAGATGGGTGGTCGCTGGAGTCACCAACCTGACGAACCATTTTCGCTCCGCGGACGACCTCGCAACTTGATGTGGAGGTATTCCTTCATGTCCAGAGGTGCTTTTTGTAAGTATGGTTCCACCAACTCAATCAGCACAGGTGTGGCGGATATCAGGAGGCAAATCATGGACGAAATGTTGAACAGCCTCGCGGATGTCAGCTTATCAGGAATGGTCCCAGCGGAGGGGTCCAGAACTCCTTTGTCGCCTGCTCTCCCTTGCGTCAGTGGATTTCACCAACAAGAGCTGAGCCTCCGGGAAGCCCACCTTCGATCCTCATTCCCGATTTTACCTCGCGGCGAGCAATTCGATCTCCAGTCTCCAAAATCCCATCCGTTTCGCCCAGAACCTGCCATGAAAGTCTCTGTCTGCGCGATCTTCGTCACTCTGCTCGTCGCGGACTCGACGACCAGCGCTGCCGCCAAAGCGGTATGCTCAGCAGCTGAGCGCACAGGACTACCCGCGAATCACCGCACTGGGACGGGAGTCCAGGTAATTAGTTGGAGGTGGCAGCGGCACTTGCCACGTTCTTGGTCTGCAAAACTCCGCCAGGTGCCACACACACAGCATTTCCGGAGAGTGTCCGTCCCAAGGCGGACATGATGTACTGAGCTCAATCAGTGGACAACGAAGTTGTTTCTTGCTGTTAGCTGGCACTATGGGTGGCTGACAGGGAGAGAGAAGCACATGCGAACAGTCTACATGCACGTTGCGGATGCCGGAAGCGAAGCGAGCTCGGTGCAGCAGAACGATCACATCTTTCCAGATCCGGGGCCAGCGACTTCCTTCACCGGCGCGCACGAGTAGCCGTGGAGAACGGACTTGAGTCCCACAGCACACGCCTGGCAGGTCGTCGCGGTCGCGCGGAACCAGTTTGTCGCGCAGCACGAGCTCGGGTCAGCGAGCGGCTGGGCTTCGGCGTCGGCATCGTCGTCGGTGGACTCTGTCGAAGCAGCGGCGGCGGTGGCAGTGGCGGCGACCTGCACGACCGTCACGTCCGCGATGAGGCTGAACTCGTGGCCGACAGTGGCGTTCGTGGTCTGGTTGACAAGCAGCAGCGAAGGCTCGATGAAGCGGTACAGGTCGCTCTCGTGGTCGAAGTCTGCGCGGATGCGCCACGGCGAGAACAAGTTCGGCAGGACGCCATCACTGCCCTGTGTACCCGAGCTGCCGCGCTCGCGGATGCACACGCTGGACGAGCCGTCGGTCTGCACGCACACTGCCGCCTTGTGGTACGGGTCCGTCGCGGTGCTCGCGTCGGCGCAGAACTGGTCGTTGTATGACGACTCGAACGTGAACGTTTGCGTGGGGAGGGCAAAGACCCGCGCGCGCTTCTTCCAACTGGCGAACTGCATGGCCGCCGAGTCGAAGACGACGCTCGCCGCGAAGTTGCTC
>JAADWH010000310.1:0-27581 GCA_023335995.1 Globisporangium nagaii
CGCCAGCGCTCCAAGCGCGCGTCTCGTGACGGCGTCGAGCGTACTCTCAAGATCCACATCCATTGCGCGAACAATGTCTGCCACGGTACGACTGTGAACCGAGACGTCGACGCCTCCAAGAACATGCTCCTTCTTCTCCAGCACCAGATCGAGAAGGGCCGACCACAAGAGCTTTGCAGAGCACGGAGGGAGCAAGAACGCAGCAGCTACAGTAAGATTTCACGAGTGCCACGCTGCATACCCCAATGCAGCGTGGAGACTCGTGGATGTCCCAGACCATGAGGATTGCCCATTGTATCTATTTAGATAGGATATACAGGTAATGTGCAAAGTGCTTTGTCACTCACATCCCTCTCTAACTCGATGCGATCGGTTTTCACAGGCGTTTTAGTCACCCGGATGATGAGCTCCTCTCACAAAAAACCGAAGCGGTGGAAGAAGCGACCGACAGCAGCGCCGCCGCTCCGACATCAGCGGCTGCAAGCGCACACATGGAGGCGCTAGCTCCACCAGCAGATCCCCCGCAGCGCCAAGACGATGCAGCAGACGCTCGTGGAGATGCGCACGCTTCTTTATCAGCGGGATCGCAGTCGTCAGCAGCCAGCAGCGCCGCCACTGAGAACGAAGGATCGCGAGCCACTGAACCCCACGAGCAGCCAGCGATGAGCGCACCGACAGAGCAGAGCGCAGCGAGCGGCGCTGGCGCAGTGTTCCCTGCTGCTGCTGCAAACGAGAGTGCTGTAGCTCCAGCATTGGCTGCCTCCTCGAATGGCGTTGCGGGCGACGCTGTCCAGGAAAACGGAGCTGCTGCCGCCGACGGTGCATCCGCCGCGAGAGAGAGCACTGTGCCACCCAAGCCACGCAAGTCGGCGAGCGCCAGTGCCCCCAGACGACTGCGAAGCGGCAGCGGCAGCGGCGGCAGTCAGAGCGGAACCACCAGCACTGCGGCTGCAGTGCTCAGACGCAGCGGCCGCGACCGCACGAGCAGCGGCAACGGCGCCGTCGTCGTCGCGACCGGAGGCGGGAGCGGCGGCATCGTGGTCGGCAGCATCCGCAGACGCCACCGCACGGGGCTCAGCCGCCAGGAGTCCAGCGAGGATGACGAGATCAACGGCGACGCAGCGTCGAAAAAGGCCAAGCGTACGTGTCGCATGCTTGCTTGTCTGGATAACGCGTGGATAACGTGTGTGCCGCGGCTAACCGAGTCCCGTGTCTCAATGGTGTGACACAGCCAAGAAAGCGCAGCGCCAGCCGAGCCTCCGCAACGTCGCGACGCTCGTGCGCACCAACATCCGCAACTCGGTGCGCGAGAAGCCGGCAGAGGGCAGCGACAATGCCAGCAGCGAGAACGCCTCTGTGCCCAATATTCTCGAGCGCAAAGGCTCGGCCACGTTCGCCGGCGTGGCGCACCAGGTCGTGACGTCGAAGCGCGCCGCCAAGGGCTTCATCTCGATGTGGGCGAAGGACTCGAACGCCGTCACGCACGTGTACAAAGGCATCCACATGGAGAAGAAGAAGCTCGACCTGAAGACCGTCGCGTCCGAGTACAAGGAGATCAAGCGTCGGCAGTTCTACCAGGAGCTCATCGTGTACCTCGTGTTCCTCACGCTCTTCTTCTCGACGCTCGCGTGGCTGCCCGTGCAGGAGAGCTACGAGCAGAACGACGTCGTGGGCTCGCTCACGTGCCGCGAAGACGGTGTCTGCGAGCTCAAGAAGTTTGGCGACATATACGACTTTGCCTCGACGCTCTCGGAGCACATGTGCGAGAAGAAAGGTGTGACGTCGCAGTGGGTACGCCTGGGAGGCGTGCGCTTCCGCCAGGTGCGTGTCAAGCAGCAGCAGTGCAAGGTCTACAACGGCTGGTACGCGCCTTGTTACCCGTTCTACGACGACGACACGGAGGAGAAAGCGCCGATCGAGGGACAAGACGGTCGAGTGTACAAGTGGAATGACGGGCTCGGTCCACTCCAACCCGAGTTGTACCACTCGATCTTCGAGATGTTCTCGCCGCTCGAGAGCTACGGGAATGGCGGCTACGCTGTGGACTTGTGCGAAGTTAAGGTCGAAGACTTGCAGGAGGACGACTGGCTCTCGGTGTCCACGCGCGCGCTCGCGATCGAGTTCACGCTCGTGAACCCCGTCACGCGCGTGTTTACGATCGGTCTGCACGTGTTCACGATGAGTCCGTCGGGGCACATGGAGCACTTCCCGCACAGCTCGCACTTGCGCGTGATCGGCTTGGAAGACAACGAAGTGCTTGACGACGGCAATGCCACATCGACATCACATGATTCGCCGCTGCAGCACGCGGGTCGCAGAATGAGCGTCGTCAAGATGGTTGGCTGGGTCTACGACACCATTTCGACAGTCTTGAGTGCGTTTGACCACCGCATCCTGCTCTGGCTCGGCTTGATCCTGTTCTTCATCACGTACAGCATCGGCGAAGCCACGGAGATGTCGACCATGGGCGCGAGCTCGTACTTGCGACTGGACATGTGGAACGTGTTTGAGCTCTCGCATCTGATGCTGCTCGCGTGCATCCTCGTGTACATGGCGCGGTTCTACATGGCGTCCACGCGCTTCGCCGCAGATCTGAACGTCGTCATGAGCGGCAGTGCGGTGCAGGACGTCGACCACACGAACATGCAGATCCTGCTGCGCAACTTCCAGCGGCTCTCGGACGTCGCGTCGCTCGCGTCCGCAGTCAGCTTGCTCAAGGTTTTCAAGTTCCTGCGCATGAACTCGACTTTGAACCTGCTCTGGCGCGTGCTGGGTATGGCGATCCGCGACCTCATGGGCTTCCTCGTGATCTTCAACCTGATCTTTCTGGGCTACTCGGCCATGGGCAGCTACGCGTTCGGCTTTGCGCTCGAGGAGTTCTCGACGATCGGCAAGTCCTACGGCACGTGCTTCCAGATGCTTGCTGGCGAGATGGACTATGGGCGGCTGAGTCAGGCGAACCCGCGCCTGGCGCCAGTGTTCATCGGCACGTTCGTCGTACTTGTGTTCCAGATCCTCGTCAACATGTTTGTCGCGATCCTGTCGGAGTACTACGAGGTGGCGAAGAACGATGACGGCAGCGAGGAGGACGTCGAGTACGACGTGCTCACGCGCGTGCGCAACTACTTGCGTGCATGCGCGCCGACGGTCGTGGCGAACAAGAACGAAGTGATTCGGTTGATCCCCAAGCAGCCCGTGCGGCTCATCTCGACGAACCTCGTGGACCAGGAGGAGACGCGGCAGCGCGCCAAGAAGCTCTTCCGCGGCGCTGTGTGGCGCGTCGTGGCGCTGCTGCGCTTCGGCATGAAGTTCGACCGGCGCATCCAGTTCGGCGACCGCAAGAACCACGCGCACCTGGGAGCTGGCAGCAAGGACAAAGACGCCATGGTCACGCACATCCGCTTGTCCGAGAACTTCGACCACAAGACGATCAAGGAGATGATCCCGATTGGCATCAAAATCCGCCTCAAGGGCGACTCGCTGCTCGGCGACGGCATCGCGCTCAAGGTCGTTCGCCACAACAAGCTCTCGGTTGAGTGCGTCGTGCTGGACAACGAGGAAGGCTCGAGCAGATCATCTGCTGGTGGCGCCGGTCGTCGCAGCTCACGAAAGCCGATCAGTCTGCGCTCGTTGTCTGCGAGCAGCTCGTTTGACGAGAGCGACTTTGACTTGGACCTCAACGGCGATCATCCGCCTCGCGAGCGCGTGCTGGAGCTGCTCGGCGGCGAGAAGCTCCGCATACCGTGGCAGATCTTTGCGTTCCACGTGTTCCGCAGCTTCCTGAAGGAGGTGCGCATGGGGCTGCTGCGTGCGATCAAGCTCTGGAACTACTCGAAGTCGCAGCTGGTGGACGACTACCACTTGGGGCTGCTGTTTGAGAATGTTCGTGCTGACGGCCGCTCGAGCCTCCGTTACGACGAAGTGTACCGCATGCTCGACCTGTACCTGCGCAAGGACAAAAAGAAGAGTCTATGCACGCAGGCTGAGGTGCGCCAGGAGGCGCTGCAGGTGATGTACCGCTTCCGCAAGTGCCTTATCGACATGCCATCGCGCGAGAAAGAAGGACACAACTACCGTCCAAAGCCCGTGGACACGTCAACCGTCGAGCTCGGACAGCTCGAGTACCTTGGCGACATGCTCGCACGCAATTGCCACGACATGTGGGCACTCGAGCGGCTCAAGCAAGGATGGATCTACGGCGCGCAGCGCGACGACGCGAAGAAGAAACACCCGAATCTGATCCCGTACAAGCTGCTGTCGCCCGACGAGCAGGCGTTCGACTACCGCTCGTCGCTCGAGACGCTCAAGTCGATCGTGTTCATGAACTACTCGATCGTGCGCCTGAACCACGCCGGCAGCTTCCAGGACGCGATGTCCATCTCGCTCTCGCGCTCACCGTCGATGATGTCGGACATTGTTGGCGATGGCAATGGTGCTGCCGCTGACAACGGAGCTTCTGGTGTGAATGGGTCAGGCGAGACGGAGAATGGTGCGAATGCGAACACACCGGCGTCCCCGGAGGTTAAGGGGAAGAAGCCCGTGCCGGCGCTCTTGCGCGAAGCCATGAGCTTCCGCCGCAACAGCCTCATGGAGGACTCGCCGTACTTCACGACCTACGGTGAGAACAACGCAGAAGTGTACCGCCCGCTGCCGATCGACACGTCGAGTGTCGAACTCCCGCCGCGCTTGCTACGACTCGTGGACCTGCTGTCGGAGAACGCGCACGAAGTGTGGGCAAAGGGTCGCATGGACGAAGGCTGGACGTACGGCCCGCAGCGCGACGACGAGGCGAAGAAGCACCCGTGCTTGGTGCCGTACATCTTTTTGACGGACGACGAGAAGGAGTATGACCTCAACATCGCCAAGGAGACCCTCAAGACGCTGCTGGCGATGAAGTTCACGCTCGTGGATCGCTCGAGCAAGTACTAAGCTCTGGCGGAAGAAGGGTTCGTTGTGTCACCTTGTTGATTGATTCATAGATAAGTGTGGGGGCTGTGTAATGAATGGAATGTATGCAGCTTGCTGGTGACAGTGTCGAGCGTCTTCCTGGCTCTTGTCTCCTTAGAGCACCGTGGTGGAGAGCGTGTCGGCTGCCTGCTCGATCGTCTGACAGAGTCGGATGAGCTCGCGCTTGATCGTGATCGGGTTGCCGTGCTGCAGCTCCTGCGTCACTCCAGGGTAGTAGCCCACGCGGAAGTCGTCCCACTCGGAGATGCCGTAGAGCGACTGCACGTCGACATTCACACACAGGAGAGAGAAGCGAGTGAGTGCACAAGCCGACATATCCAGGTTTCTTGATGAACACGTCCAGGAGCAGGGTACGCACGTGTTTGAGCCATGGCATGTGTGGCAGTCCGGCGGGCAAGAGGAACGCCTTCTCGGTCATGAGCAGCCGGTTGTTCATCTCGCGCACACGCTTGAGGTCCACGATGAGCTCACCGTTGATGAGGTTCACCATGTGGTCCGACATGTCGTGGATCTCCTTGGTTACGGCGACCGCCGCAGTCTCAAACGTCGCGATCGACGAGCTCAAGCGCGTGAGAGGCAGCGACGTCGCGAGTCCGCTCTTGGCGATCGCGTCCACGAGGTACGCCTCACCGTAGCGCAGGTCGCGCGCGACTTCGGTGAAGTCGTACTGGAGGAAGATCGCGTCGCTGAACGAGAGCATGATGCTCCCGTAGAGCTGCGCCGCCGCGCGGTGGAACGTGAACGCCGGGTCCGCGAACTTCTTCATCCAGTCGATCGTGTCGTTGCCGCTGTTCTCAACGCCGTAGTAGTCACCCTCGAAGCTCAGCTCGAGCGACGGGATGCCCAGACGCGCCAGGAACGGCGAGATGCGGTTGCCCGAGCCTGGGAGGCTGATCTTCGGGAGGTTAGCCGACGGGGACTTCTTGCGCGTCTTCTCGAGCCACGACGTGAAGATCGAGTCGCCCGCGTCCGGCAGATCTTCGCGCTTGAACGTCGTGTTGAGCGGCAGCAGCGCAATGTCGGACTCGTCGTCCCAGTCGTCTTCGGTGTCTGCTGTGCTCGCGACAACGGTCTTAGCTTCGACAGTCGTGCTCGCCTCCAGCACACGCGTCGTCGTCGAAGGCGAAGCGCTGAAGAACTTGTCGACGCTCACTTCGCTCTTCGGCTGCTGCACTTCGGCCGACATGAGGTAGATGTTCTTGCGCAGCGAGGCGGCGGCTTCGCAGTCCAGCGGACCAGCGCCGCGCACCACGTCGCGCAGGTTCATGTACACGATGCCGCGGCCGCCCAGATGGCTGAAGTGGCGATCGATCCACTCGGAGCTGCCCACGGAGCCAAACTGCTCGCCTCCAAACGACGCAAACAGCAGCGTGCGGTGCGGTACCCAGCCGTTCGTGAGCAGGTCACCAACGGCGCGAAGCATCTCGATGAAGACGGCGTTGCCCGAGCCAGGCGACGCTGCGCCGGCGTTCAGCGAGTCGCGCTGCGAGCCCACGATCACGTACCGGTCGCCCTCGCGCGAGCCTTTGATCGTGATGAGCAGGTTCCAGACTTTCTTGAGCGAGTACTTGTTCTTGTTCTCCATTGAGATCGCGACGTCGCTCGGCCCGACGCGGTACGTGGCGTTGAGACCCCCGCTCGGCCATGACGAAGCGCTGAAGACGTCGGACGCGTTCTTGCCAGCGGTCATGACGGAGTTCATGAGCGACTGCGCGAGCTTGGCACTCACGGGCATGCTCACGATCGACGGCAGGATGTTGTATGTGTTGTTCTCCGAGAAGACCTCGTCAACCGTGATGCGATCGATCGCCGTGGCCGAGAAGCCGTCGGGCGTGGACGGGTCGCCGTTGCCCATGTACACGCTACCGAACGACGCCTGGTCGTTCACGCGCCATGGTCCATCGGGGAACTGCTTGCCCTTGTTCACGCCGTCGTCTGCAGGATCGCTGTGGAGTGTGCATGCCAGCAGAGGAGTGCGTTAGCAATTCTCGAGGTTTTAGAAACTCCAGGACAATCAATGCACGCAGAAAGCCTTACTTGAACGTGAGGATGCCGGCAGCGCCGTGCGAGCCAGCGATGACAACTTTCGCTGGCAGCGAGATGTCACCCATGCGCACGAGCACGATGTTGCCTTCGACGCTCACGCCGGCCTTCTTGAGCGCCGCGTAGTCCTTCGTTGTGCCGTAATTGGCAAACACGAGCTTGCCCGCGGCGCTGCCGTTCTTCGAGTAGAAGTGGAAAGGTGGGAACTGGACAACGGGCCACACAAGCACGATGCAGAGTCTGCGAGTTAGCAACTGCGTTGGCCGCAAATAGGCTTTCAGTGGGGCTCACCGGCATGCGCGCGCTCTTCTTGGTCTTGAAGTTGGCCATGAGGTCATACGTGTCCTTCGCCACGCTGCTGTTCGCTCCATCCTTGACCTCGATCCTGAGCGTTTCGGGCTCGTTCACGAGGATCTCGAACTCGTCAATCTTGATCAGATCCTCCTCGATGCCAAAGTCGATCGCCTTGGTGCGGATGTACTTGGCCATTTCGTAGTCGCCCGTGCTCCCAGTATGGCGATTGCCCTGATGCCGACACGGTTTGTTCACACCAGTTAGATTTTTGATCCCAGAACTCGATCATCATGGCGGTATGATTAACGGTACCGAAGTGTACTGCTCCAGATTCTCCCTGGCGCCTTTCGCCGTCGTCGCGGACATGAAGCGCTGCTGCGTCGGCGGAAGCGCGCTGTTGTAGCACAGAAGTAGAGAGAGAGAGAGCAATCACACTCGCATTTTTAGACACCGCCGTTCAAACCACTTTCCAAACATTTCGACAAGCTCCTCCAAGCTCACCTGAAAGACTCGTGCTCCGAGAGGTACTTCATGAAGAGCACACAGAGCATGACGGACATGAAGAGCCCGAGCACCGTGGCCATGCCCACGCGCTTGCGCCGCGTGATTTCATCGTCCGTGAGGTCTTCGTCGAACTGACCCACACGCGGCGAGTCGATGTACAGGTTCTTGGCGCCGAGCAGGTGGTTCCCCGACTCGTCCGCGCCGTCGTCGCCGTCGTCCGCGTCGTCGCCATTCGGCCGCACGAGGTCGAGCTTGAGGTTGCGCTTTGGGTGCTGCAGCGAGTCGCTGTTGATGATGCTCACCTTGTCCTCGCTCCTGGTCACGCCCATGGCTGCCAGCACTCGTGTGATAGAGCTGTGAGAAGCGCGAATGGCTCGAGGAAGAGTGAGAGAGCTAGAGCGAGCGAGTGAGAGAGCGAGAGAGCATGGGAAGGCAGCTCAGGGCGTCTGTGGGCTATTCCGATGCCGCTTGGCAGTCGGGCAGATGCACACCCACCGGAGGAACTGCTCGCAGGGTATAAATACCTCTTCCACCAAGCTTTTCATCCAGTTCGCAGCTTCGCGCGTCCGTTTTCCTTGCGTATTTCGATCGCTTGGGTATTTGTGGCTCATTCTCCGAGTCGCATGCGACGCGACGCGAACCGGACCCCCTCCTCGAAATAGCCGCAGGTTGCATAAGATGTATCTGCGTTTTCGGAGCAACGGATCCGCCAGCAGCTTTTGAAGCCAAGCATGTTCAAACTCAAGCTCGCCGTCGCTGCATCGTTTTGCCGGACATCCGTGGAAGAACCTCGAGATGTCGATTCGAGAGGGTGAAAGATCAAGATGGTGTGCTGAGTTTTCCTCACTCTGCTTTTTTGCATGTTCACAACTTCCTCGCTCGCTGCAGTCGCGACTTGCGCACTCCTCCTCTATCCTTCCACCTCGCTTGCTTCGTTGCTGCTCTTGCGCAATCGTTGCTCTCTTTCCTGGCTTTCCTTTCGTCGGAGCCCACACGGCGCGGACTCCTTCACTCAATTTTACACGCTATTCGCCACACACATCCGGGAGCTTTCTCCATTCCTAGCTATGATACATCCCTGCGGATCATCCTCCGACCCGCCGCCGCTCGCTCTCCGTCTTCTCGCCACCACACCTGTTTCTTCAGACGCTGGTTTCTCGTCTCCTTGCTGCTTGACACTCCATCCTCCACCCTTGCTCGTGAATGCTCGCTTTTTCTGTGTCTTTTCGTTTCTTCTCTTCAAAACGTGACCACAGTCACTCGAGCCGACTGCTTGCTTAGCTGAAGCAGCTGATGCTGCGCACCTTCTTCTTCGGCTGGTCGGCGAACATCGCCGTCGTCGCGCGCTCGACTTCAGCGACAAGCGCGTCCAAGAACTCCAAGTCGCACCCGTTCGCTTGCTCCGAAAGACCTGTTTGCTTTTCAACAACTGCCACTGCGATCGCGACAAGGTCTTCGAGCTGGGACGGAGTGGAGAAGTCGCCGTCGCGCTGCAGGCAGCTCGCGATCTCAAACAGCGAGAAGCCGGCGTCCGCGCCAATCTTCAGGAAGTTGGTGCTCATGCGCATCGTAGCGATGCACTCTTCCTCGATCCCAAGAGCGCGAAGCATGCTAGCGTCGCGCGACACGTTCAGCGAAGCAATGTGATCCAGCTCCGCTCCCGTGAACGGGAACTGAGCCTGCGGCCAGTGGAGCCAGTCGAACGTCGCCGAGTCCAAGTGCTTGTACGACGGGAGGCAGAACCCATGGTCGATCGGAGTCATGCCGTACATCTGCTCCTCCGGTCGTGGGCTCAGCAGAATGTTGCCAGCGTGGCGATCCGTGTTGAAGAGGCGGACGTCAAGGATCCCGATCTTGTGCACCTCGGGGATCGCGAACTTGAGCGTGCCCATGTCTTCAGCAGAGCATTCCGACGGCACGAAGCGCTGCATGGAGCCTTCCTTCTCTTCTCCATGCACGGTAAGTGTCATCACACTGGTCACTGGCACGCCGCTGAAGCCTCCGTACACTTCGTCGAGGACGTACGCCGCGCGCTCACGCAGCGCGCCATTGCCGACGCGGAAGCCCTTGTTCACCGGGTGCTCCGTCTCACCGACGACGGCGTTCTCCTTCACGTACCCGCGCGGGTTCTTCGGAGCCATGTACTCTTCGTCACGCGGCTTGAAAATGCCAAGAGGCATCGCCGACTTCGTGCGCGAAGACGACTGCTCTTGTAAAAAGTACGCGCCGCCGCAGCCCTCACTGGTGATCTGGAACACACTCGCGCCGCTCGACAGCACCGCGCGCGCTTCCTCCTCGAAGCGAATCGAGCTTCCACTCACGAGCCACTTCTCCTGGAAGGTCGCCGCGTCCGCGTTCTTGACATCCTCTTGCTTGGAGCGGGAGAAGAGGTCGCGCAGGCGCGAGCCCGCACGGCGGCGGCTGCCTGCTTCCTCGTCCTTGACGTCCTTCACCACGGTCGGCTCCTCCACTGGCGTCTCCGGTCGGCGAATCTGGAATCGCTTCATGCGCGGGAAGAACTTGGCCACGAACGCCTGTTGGAACAGTCCCTTCGTGGTCACCTGCGACGAGCAGTGCACACGCAGCGCCGGGTGGCTCTTCTTCCGCTGCTGCTGCTGCGCGTTCGAGCCCATGCGCTCGCTCTTTGAGCGCTTCATCTTCCTGCTGGCGGCGACCTGCCACTCGCTTTCGCCGCCGTCGTCTCCGTCGCGCTCCGCTCCTTCTCCTCGTCGGTCGTCGTCATCTCCGCGCTCGTTGCACTTGCTGCTCTCGATCTCAAACACGCGTCCCTGCGAGACGACTGCCACAGTCGTCGACTGGCCGCGCTGCACCCACCACTCCGCGATGCCCATGCTTCCGTTCTAACGCAAGAGCGGTTGCTTTGTCTTCACAGAGAGCTCGATGCGATGCGAATGCGCGTCGCTAGCACAGAAGACGCGCGCAGGTGGAGAAACGAAGAGAGAGAGAGAGAGAGAGAGAGAGAGAGATGACAGCGAGCGAGCCGAGACGCACTGGTCTCACGCACTCACGCCGACGTCCACAGAAGACAGTCACAGAGAGACAGACGATGGACGGCGTGTGGGTGTGCTTGCTTGGGCTGGGCGTGTGCGTGGGCTGCTGCTCGTGTCCGCGGATAGGAAGTGTCTACGTCTGCGGCTCTTGGGGCTCGAGCTCTCTCGCGCGTGCGGGGAAGGAGTGAAATCGCGAAATGACAACAGGCGCAGAAAGGGAACGCGAGCGCAAAAAAGCAGCAGGAAAAGCCGGAGCAGCTGCAACTCTCTTTTATGGTTGAATGGGGTGCGCCTGCGCTTGCGCTCGTCCTAATATTCAAGACTCGATTTGAGGTCTTCATGTGCAAGAAATGCGTGCTCATCTGGCGACGTGTCGCTCTGAGCTTCCATCTGCGGAGCGGGTGTTTGAGCTGGCAAAGGCCGTCACGAAACCTGGCTGTCGAAAGATGGAAAAAGCTGAGACCTGGCGCTCATTAAAATTTCATGATGAGCACGAGAGAAGGGGGAGGGGGGAAGAAGCACGCACAAGTGCAACTGTATCACTTTAAAAGTCTGCCCTCCGCTAACGCCTTCCGCCCTCTCCGCACTCGAAACCAGTATGCAAAGCTTCTCTTTTCCGCTAAAGAGGGCCACAACCGCGTTTGTGTGGAGTGGTGAGACCCAAACGGAAACCGCGCAAAAACGTTCAGTTCGCGAATCGCAGCGCTCGCCTCGCGTGTCAAAGCGGAGCTCTTTTGAGTCCCCAAGCCTTGCGCTCGTCGGCCATGAAAACATGCACGTGGCTCGGAGCGAAGCAGGCGCTGGTCGGCGTTGAGTTAATGCTGGCGAAAGCGCACGCCAGAGCGCCCCTGCTCTCTCCGAGAATGGCTCATGGACAGTGACGCGCTGCTTGTCGGATGGCCAGAGATCTGCCTCTGGCGCGCACGCGTGCTCAGAGTGACGTGGCGCCATCCCGATCGGTAGAGGCGAGTGCTGTTTGCTCCATGCTGCGCGTTGGCAACCAATGGGATCATGGGCGGCGTAATGGCTAGAGAACGACTGACTCGATGGCATGCCGCTCGCGGAAAAGCTCTGCAGCGCATGTAGAGGTGTACGGAGCAGAGTGAACCCTCTCATGCTCTCATGCTCTCATGCTCTCATGCTCTCTCATGCTCTCTCTCTCTCTTCGCGTGGGAGTTTCGCTGTCGAATGTTCTAGGAGAACCTGCGATACAGAGAGACAGGAAGGTGGCCATGCGATTGGAACGAGATCTGGGACAGACTCACACGATCTGAGCTCGCAGTACAGTTCGCCCTCCCTTTCGTCGCCCTCCTGAAGGTGTCCCAGTTGTGTCAAGTCATTCATTGATCTCAACTATCCATCTGCTCTGCGTCCATGCATTGCGAGTTGCCCCCAGCGAGCACGGCGTCCAGATCGACGAGCTGCTTTGGGGCTGTCGTCGACTCGGCAACTTTGCAGGCTCGCCATGCTGCTCTGCAACGATTTCGACAGGAGCTCTCGAACCAAGCGAATGCCCGGCACAAAGAGTCGAACTTCGCGGCGTCGCTGTGCGCGTCGCTGTGCGAGCGTGCGCTCTCGCTTGCACACGAATGGCATCGACTAATGCGTGAAGTTCCGCTCGAGCTCGGCGTCCGAGACAAAGTGGCTGCCGCCAGCGCAGCACCAGCCGCCGCCGGTCTGGAGCCACACGAAGCCCATGGGACACTTGGCGAGTTTCCGCAGCTTCTCCTGGATCTCGACGAAGCGCCGGAGCTTGGCCTTCGCGTCGTCCTGCGCCTTCTTGTCCTTGTCCTCCTGCAGCTTGCGCAGCATGTCGTCGTACTCGTGCTTGGCGCGCTCGAGTTCCTCCCACGTGTCGTCCGAGACGCCCTCGTCGCGCGCAATGCGGCTCCAGCGGTCCATGACAACCTTCACTTCCTCCTTCTCTTCTTCCTGCTCGTCTTCCGCTTCGTTCACGTCCGTGTCCTCGTTGTGGCACGGTGCATGGCTGAACGAGTTGTCCAGCGCCAGTGGCGGTGATCCACTCGACAGCGACGCGCTCGTCCGCATCGTAGCACCAGTCGCAGGCGTTCGGCCAGCGAGAAGAGTGCGTCCTGCAGCCTCGGCGTCTTCAAGCGCTATCGTCTTTGCCAGCTCCGGGCTGCCTCTCACACGCTGCGCTCGGCAGTCGATCATCTCGTTCCACAGCTGCACCACGTCTCGCCCATTCCCAAACATCGGCAGCGCGTGCAGCGCATCAAACGTGCGGCGCACCGAGGCGATCGCCTCCTGCGACAACTCGTAGCTCTCTCGGCTGCTCGTGGACATCGTAAACTCGACGCAGTCGTCAGTCTCCCAGTCGTAGAAATCGATGTAGCGCGTGAAGCGGCTCTTGAGTCCGGCATTACGATCCAGCATCTCGTCGAGGTCGCGCGGGTACCCAGCAATGATGACCACCATCCCGGCATACATCGGGTTCGTCATCGCCGCCACAAGCGACGTCATCGCTTCTTCGCCGAAATGCCCTTTGCCCAGGTCGTACGCTTCGTCGATGAACAACACACCGCCGAGCGCTCGGCCGAGCTGATCCTCGACGCGCTTCTTCGTGTGACCGACATACTCGCCAGTCATGCTGAGCCCCGACGTCTCGACGAGATTGTCGGTCGCGAGTATCCCCATGCGGTGGAAGATCTTCGCCATCGCGCGCGCGACAGTCGTCTTGCCAGTCCCGGGCGAGCCGCGGAACACAAAGTGGCCGATCTTCGGGATCTCGCTGCCTTCCTCCTGCGCGACCTCGATCGACGTCTGGATCTGCCGCAGCTTGTCCTTGATATGGTCGACGCGGTACAAGCCGTTCAGTGAAGCCAGCGGGTCGCCGCTGTGCTGAGCGCTAGCAGATGTCGCGCTCTGCTTCTCGCTATCAAGCCGCGCGCGCTTCATCGCGTCCGTCTCAACGTCCTCTGCGATCAGCGAGATCCGGTCTCCGTCCAGTGGACGCGCGCTGGCATTCGCGATTGCGCTCTTCAGGATTAGCTCGACCGCCCCAGCGTTGCCGAAGTTCGCCTGACTTTTCTGCAGCGACAGCTGACGGATCACGAGCTCCGAGACGTCCACTGGACAGTCGACATTCTTCTTTGCGCACGCTGCGTGGAAAATGTCCAGCAGCTCTTGCTCGGAGTAGTCGTCAAAGTAGAACGCATACTGCTGCGGGAACCGCCGCGCCAAACCCGGGTTCTGCGTGCGCAGCATGTCGATCATCTGCTGCTCGTAGCCGATCAAGATCACCGCGATGTCGTCACTCTCGCTGCCCTGCACTTTCTCCACGAGCACATCAAGCACCTGCTTGCCGTACAGGTTGTCGTTGAGGTTGTACGCTTCGTCGATCACGAGCACCTTGCCTTTGGCCATCTTGAGGATGTCGACAGTCTTGGTCTGCGACTGACCCACGTACTGGCCGACGAAATCGCCCGCTGTCTTCTTCACGACATCACCGGTCGACAAGAAGTTCAAGCACTTGAGCACGCGGCCGTAGATCGACGCGCACGTGGTTTTGCCAGTGCCAGGGTTTCCGAGGAACAGGCGATTCATGCTCACCGGGATCGTCTCGACGCCGTTGAGCTCGCGCTCGTAGTTCTTGTCGCAGATCTTGATCAGCTCGGCGACCTTGTTCTTGATCGCGCTCCAGCCGATCTTGCCGTTCAGCTCGTTCAGCACAGCGAAGAGCTTCGGGTTCTTTGTCGGCCGCTCTCCGAGCACGTCGACCGTGCGGATCTCCGTGATGCCATTGAAGTCCTCGCGCGCCATCGCTGCTTGGGTCGACTGCTCGAACAGCTTGCGCACCGCACGCGCATTGCTGAATCCCTTGACACCAGCACCGCGCGCAAGCCGTCGACACGCGATCACGCCGCACTTGTCCTCGCTCACCCACTCTTTCTCAGCGAGCAGTCCGTCCCAAACGATCTTCAGGTCGGCTTCGTCAAAGTCGTCGAAGTGGATCTCTTCAAAGCGGCTCTTGATCCCGTCGTTGTACTTGTACAACTTCTGCTGGATGTCTTCTTCGTAGCCTGCGAGGATGATCGAGAGGTCGCCGCGCTTGTCTTCTGCAGCAGTGAGCAGCTCCGCGACGATCGGCTTCCCTTTCGAGTCGCCCATGGGATCCAGTTCGTACGCCTCATCGATGAACATCACGCCACCCATCGCGCTCTTAATCTTATCCCGGAACTCGGCTGCACCGTCATCCTTGAGCTCTTGCGCGCCGCACATCACGACATTCGTATTACGCCGCATGCCCGAGTCGTTGAGAATGCGCGCAAACAGCCGTGCGACAGTGGTCTTGCCGGTACCCGGATTGCCCATGAAGCAGTAGTTCATCGCGAGCGCGTTCTTCTTGCGTTTCGCCGGCTCCATCTTCTTCAGCGCGAGCGCGCTCTTGAACAGCTTGAGCGCCGAGTCCTTCACGCGGCGCAGTCCAACCATCTTGAGCAGCTCGTCCATCGCGTCTGAGTGGCAGCCATCCTGGCGCTTCAACATGCTCCACCGCTCTTCCACGGACATGTCGTCAGGTGAGCGCGTTGCATTCGCACCTGCTTTCGACGAGCTTGCTCCACTGGGCTCGAACAACGCGCGCTCATCCGCAGAAAACCATAAGTCGACGGCTTCCGGATACAACTCCTTCAGGATCTTCAGAAACTCGACCGGCTGCACGCGCGAGTTCTTCTTACGGGACGCGAGTCTCGCAAACGCGAGAAGCACCAGTGGATGGCAAAAGCTGCGCGGCGAGCTTTTGACTGTCGAGACGTACGCGTTCAACTTTGTCTCCGCTGCCGAGGTGTCCGCCTTGTGGATCGCCAGCTGCTCCAGCGAAAGCAGCAGATCCGCTTCCTGGAACGATTGCTGCTTCACGATTTTGCCCACGAAATTGACTCCAGCAAACGGACGCGATCCGCTCGCTTTCGCCTTTTGGGCAGCGCTTGGCGCCGAGCCCGTCGCTGCCGTCACAAATGACAGCTTCTCGCGCAGGTCTCGCTCGATGGCTGCAGGCAGACAAGTGTCCTCACCGATGCATAGCGCTTTTCCATCCCACGACTGGATCACTTGAACGCCGCTCGCCCACGCAAACTCGGCAGCAAGAAGCGGCTGCAACTGATCCAAGTACTCGGCATTGCCGCTACTGCTATCGAGTGCGTGTGAGTGCCGTGTGACACTCCCCTTGCTCGACTGGCCGACGAGCGCCGCCGGACGAGTGAACGTAACGAATCGAGACTGTACGCGCCAGGTGGATGCAGCTGGCAGACGATCGACGACACTGCTGCTCAGCGTGTTCTCGGCATCGAGCACGACTTCGTGGGTTGGAAACGCAGCAAACGGATCCCAGAGCGTGAGCGATCCGAGCGATGCGTCGGCTTTCGTTTTCCCTGTCGTTTTCCCTGGCAGCGGAGCAAGCAGCGCATCGAAGCCGAACTTCTCTTGCTGCTCCTGGATCCACCTGCGCTGCATGCCCGCGGCGCTCTTGCCGTTCTTGCCGCTCTTTGGGTAACCAGCAGCGTCAGAGCAAACGCCTAGAGTGTATGCGACGCCAAAGACTACACGTTGCAGTTTCTTCTGACTGAGCAACGCTTCGACGTTCGCTTGCGTGGCTTCTTTCGCCTGGATGCCCTGGCTGTTTGTGCTCCCGAAATCTTTCATCGCGAAGCTCTTGATGTCCGAAGAGGTGCTGGGTCGTTGTGCCAGACGGACTGCGAAGATCGGGATCAGCTTGGGCTGGAACACTGGCCGCGACCAAACGTCCTTTGTCCTGTCGATCAAACGCTTGAAGCGCTCCAACAGCGTCCTTTTTCGCACCAAGTATTCCTTCTGCTGGGCGATGTCCATCTTGATCGCTTTGCAGCTCGTGCCTGTGAGTGGGAGAATGAGCGCGATCGATTCACTTGGCGGCCACTCAATCAACTCTGGATGCTTCAGTAACTCCGCGGTTGCCTTAATCTCAGCTTCCAAACTCTCGTACGAGCAGGTTGGACACTGCGCCGGAACGCCTTGCTCGCACTGCAGGATCTCGAAAGCGTGACCTTGAGCACACGTCCACATCGTCGCTGCGTTGCACTGCACGATCGTCTTCGAGCTTGAGCAAGGAGCTTGCGCAGTCTTGCTGCACTGAGCGAAGTTCCAGCACGGCTTCTCGATCACTTCAGTGCACTTCATCGACGAAATGTCTCGCGAGCACGGCACGGTGACTTCGTGGCCGCACGGCACACGCTGCTTCGTCACCATCTCTGCGCAAGGAGGAGCTTTCGCTTTGCCATTGGCGCTCAGGATCTTCATCGCCATGCCGCATTTCATGCGGAAGTCATGGCCACAGCTCTTCGATCGCCGCAGCAGCAGTGAGTGCTCGCACTCCTTCATCGGTGACACGAGCGTTGGCGGTAGCGGCAGTGGAGACGGTAGCGTGTCTTCCAAGACGCCGCTGTTGTACATCAACTCGATCGATGCCTTCACCCCCGTGCCTCCTCCATACAGAGCGACTGACCACGGCTGCCACTGACTCAGCGCCGCAGCGTGCTCACACGGAATACGCACTTGGTGTCCGCAGTAAGGGTTTGAGACCATGACGAGCTCCTTGCAGGTCGCCGGCAAGTACCGAGCCACGTTGCACGTCACTTGCTCGGTGTGCTGGCACTTGCGCGTCAGCAGCACAGGTTCGCTGCACTGAATGCCAACGCCGATGTTGCGGAACACAGCATCGCGCTCGCTCTCATTCACGCGTGTCACAGGCGCTTTTGCGACTTCGTCATCATCCAGAGCGCGGTCGATGAGGTCGTTGAACTTCTCCGCTTCGAAGCACGTCGTCTGATGCGTGTGGCCGCACTCTGGGTTCATAAACGGCACAGTCTTCCGGCACGGCGGAGGTGCTCGAGCGATGTCAAATGCCTGTTTGCACTTCATTTTCTCCTCGTGGCCGCACTTTCGCCGGAACGTGACCATCTCAGCGCACGAGTAGTCCTTTGCCCCGAAACGGATGCCTTCACACACGATGCCGTGCGTTGTGAGCGCAGTGCCCGTCCACGCGTCAAACGTCTTCACGACCGGGCACGCGACAGTCGTGCTGTGTCCACAGCGAGGAAGCCGCGCCGTGACTTTCTCCTTGCACACAAACTTGGACGGATCAGCGAGGATCTCCGTGCGTCGATAGCACTGCAGAGTCGCGCGATGGCCGCACGGAGCAAAGTACTCCTCTTGCGTCTCGCACGGCGGCGCGCGGCCAGCCATGAAGTGGTAGAAGTCGACACAGCTGCAGTCTTTCAGGTGCTTGCAAGTCGGGTACACGTACGGCGTGATCGCCCTCTCGGTGCATGCTGGGTACGCCTTCTTCTCGTTCAGAACGTCCATTTTGTCCGCGCACTTCAGAGTCTGCTCGTGCGAGCACGGCAGCTCGAGCGTCTCGTCGATATCGCAGCGATAGAACTCCAGAGCCGACGAGATGTCGCTCCGCTTTGTCGAGGTGCAGAAGTACGAGCAAGCCATTGAGCGAGGATGCCTCGCGCACGGCGACTCGATAGGGACCTTGCACACCTGGTTGTGGTTCGTGATGTGTGGCCAGTGGCATCGCAAGCTGCACTCGTGCGAGCACGCAAGCGTTTGTTCGCACACGACCTTGCAGAACGACAGCTTCAGATCCTCGTGCTTGCTGGCAAGCGTCATCGACTCTCGGTGCTGCGGACAGCACAGCGGGAGCTTCGTGCCGATGTGCGGTCCGTCGAACACGTGGCACTTGTCATCAAGCATCGGCGAGTTGTCGGAGGGAGTCTTTTGACTGAGCAAGTCGAATGTCGCTCTCCAGTGCGGCGTCTCGCCGAAATACTTGGTGTTACCGATCACGTACATGCCGATCCGAGCGCGACTGAGCAGCACGATCATGCGGTTCTGCAGCTTCACAAACGGTGTCCTCGACTTGCCATCGATCACCAGCGAGATGATCACGACGTCCGCTTCGTCGCCTTGGAACCGATCGACAGTCGACAGCACGCACGACGGCGACGGCTTCTGCTGCCCGGCTTGCGCGCCAGTCGCTTGTTTCGTAAACTTCGCCATCTTGTACTTCCGCATCAGCAAGTCGCGCATGAGCATGAGCTGCCCTTTGTACGGAGTCAGGATCGCGATGGAGGAATCTGGTACACCGCACGTCACCAGGTACTTTGCGAGCGAGCACGCCATCTCGGCTTCGCTTGGGTTGATCCGCGAGAGTCCAACCCGCGCGCGCTCTTCTGCACCCGTGTGCTCCCAGAAGAACAGATGCGGCGACACGCCTGGCACCTCGCGTCCCTGTCCTTCACAGAGCGGCAGTAAACCCAGTGGCTTGACACCGACCCACTTCTTTGTGATCGCGGGAGCTTGGATCGTCTTTGTCAGGCAGACGTCATGGTCTTCAATCTCCGTGATGTCGACGTAGAACTCGCGCGTGAGGTCGCAAATGTCTTTCCGCATTCGCCGCTGGATCGACAAGACTGATGCCGGCACCATGTTCGTCGGAGGCGAGCGGATCAGACGCTCGAACATCGAGATGTTGATGTTGTTCACTCGCTCGAAGTCAAACTTCGACATCACCGACGGCTGGAGCTGCAAGTGGTCGCCTATCATCTCCAGCTTGCACGTGCTCGAGCACAGACACGAGAAGAGAAGCGGCTCGAGCACTTCCGAGGCTTCTTCCACCAAGATCGCGAACGGATTCGTTGCACGGATAGCCTCGAGGCGCGCAACGCAGCCCGTGATCGTACCGCCGATCACCGCCTTGCCCTCGAACGCGCGCGCCTTCTGCTTGAGCTCTTCGAAGTACAGCTTCTTCTTCTTTGCACTGATCTTGTGCTTCAGCGTCTGCAGGAGGAGGTGGGAGACTGGCGTCCACTGGTTCAAAAGCGCGTTGATGCACGCCCAGCGCGTCGACAGCGACATCTCCCAGCTCCACTCCACAGGTGCACTAACGCAGTCGATCGCACTCGATGCCATCTCGAAATCGAAGCGACGTCCTTGGTCGTTGTCTCGGTTCGCGTCTTCGTCAGACTCCGAATTGCTCTCCTCATCCTTCACCACGTCTGCGATTTCGTCAACCTCTCGCAGATGCTGCAGGTGTTCGGACTCTTCCACTTCGTCGTAGTTGTCGAAATCAAAAGTGTCCGCATCGAAGTCAGCTTCACTTCCAGACGAGCACGAAAACACCTCCAAGTCCGAGTCCGGATCCACACCCGCTGCCTCGCTGTCGCTCGCAGCACTCGCTGGAGCGTTTGCACTCTCGGATTCAGAAATGGCGGCAGCTTCCAGTGCTCTCTCGTTCCTGCTTGTCGTAGCACTGCTACCGCTCATACTACCTGCTGCTTGCTCCGATGATCCAAGATTCACACCGCCGATGCGCTCCGCAGATCCGCTCTCGATCACCTCAAACGACTTGGACGAGTGTGCACCCGGGTCCTCTTCCATCGCTGCTTTCGACAAGTGAGCTGAGCAGTACTTGCCTCCAGCCAGAGGTCGTGATCCGCACGGTTTTCCCTTTGCGTTCTTCGAATGGCACTTCGAGTCCTGACTTGCGAGCTGCTCAGCAGAGCACTGCGACTGCATCTCCACTTTCTCGCGGTGTTGATCCATATGGTCGTAGCAATACGGCACGCTTCGAGACACTGCGAAGGCTTTGCACGCTTTCTCTCCTTTCTTCACAGCTCGGCACCCGACGTCAGCGTGGACTTCACAGTACGAGTCACCAGGAACTGCAAGATTCGCGCAGAAGCCGTCCGTGTCACAATTCCAGCAGAGCGGATGCTGCTCGCAAGCATTCCGAGGCGGCTTCTCCGTGGCTTCGCCTGCGATATCCACACGCGGGTCCGCCATGCACACGAAGCACAGGTGATCGCTGCAGCGCAGCTGCCTCTCATCCGCACGCGGATGCTTGCAGTGGGCTGACGAGCAAAGGTGACTGGCGCAGAACTTCCGGTTCTCAGCAATTGCGTCCTGGCAGCGAAAGCCCTTGTGCGCAGCAGACTCGTAGCCGCATCGGTGGCCGCTGCAGAACGCGCTCTCACCGTCAGAAATCCCTTCGCAGTATTCCGCAGCACAGGCTGGCAGCGGCACGAAACCCGAAATCCAGTGATGCAGGATTTCGGCGGGATCCATCGTTGGATCGTAGTGATGGATGCCTTCATACAGCTGCAAGATGTCGTTCTTCGTCACCGCGCTGCGTCCACTGCCAATCACGCTGTCCGCAGTCTGCAAAACGCGCTGGTCTTTACTCTCCGCGTCCCCGCTGTCACTGCCGTCTCCATCGCCATCGAACTCTTCGGTTGCAGCATCATCCAATGCCTTCTTGCACGCCAAGATAACCCCGCCAACGTGCTTGAGCTCCACGGCAGCGTCATGACAGACTTTCCTGTCGCGCTTCTGCCGCTCGTCGTCGTGATCGAACGTGTTGTCCAGCATCACGAACTGCGACTCCCTGATCACTGTAAACTTGTCGCGAAAGCGATTGATCTTGTTGTGCAGCTCGTGGAGATCCCCAATATGCGCTGCGAGTCGCTGCACTTCCGCTGACTTCCGAGATGCGTTGAACTCTTGGTACGGGAGCAGCTCGGGCTCACTGCAGCCACCGCCGATGCGCACGAGCGGGCGATACTGCGAGTACCCGAACGATCTCTGCTTGTGCACAGTGTGATTCATCGCCGGCTCCTTGCGCACGAGATCGAGCAGGAACTCGTCGATTGCGTGGTTCTTGTACGACAGAACCAGGATCGGCGGAGCACCCACCGAATCGGACACTCGCATCCATAGTCTGCGGATGATCAGCAGAGCTCGCACGATCACGACGCCGAGGTACGACTTGCCCGTGCCAGGTGGACCTTGCGTGCAGTGCACAGGGAACCGCAGCGCAGCCAGGAAGCTCTCGAGCTGACCGCTGTCCAGCGTTGCGCTAGTGACCAAAGTGGTGAGATCTGTGAGCAAATACTTCCGCACACTCTCGTCGCGACGGATTTGGACGATGGGGTCGAGCTTGCTTTCGGAGATGAGCTCCTCGATCATGTGCTTGATCGACTGGGAAGTCCGCTTACCGCTCGCCACATACGGCGCGAAGATGGCGTCTTCGTCGTCGTCATCAACACTGCCAGTTGATAGGAACGGGCTCAACCCGTCACTCTCGGCATCGCCAACAGCTTCGAATCTCGCTGCTGCTGGCGGAGCAATGAGTGGACGCTTGCGTAGGTTCAGCAGCGCGCCACTTTCGAACGGCATTGGCATCTCACTTTGCCTCTCGAGTGCAGTCAGCACAGGGATGAACTCCGGCACAAAGGTCTGGCAATCGATGATCGCGACAGCAGCGCCTTTCGGGACATTGCGCTCGAGCAGCGGATTCGGACTGTTGTCGCTCGAGTAGTTCAGTAGACTGAGCGCCACTTTGCCGTGCTCGCGCTCGCGATACTCGTCGCGACTGTCGCCGTGGAGCGCCACACGAGCCCAGTAGATCTCGTCCGTCAGTCGAAGCGACCCGCCTCGAGCCTCGAGCAGAACGACGCCCACAAGGTTCGGGCACGCGAGTCGCTTGGTCGTTTTCCAGTGAACGTTGCCCATCGGTAGCTTCCGTGATGCGAATCTATCCACGTAAATCGTTCCGTCGTACTGCACAGACGTGACTGAGCCGTCGTAGATGTGCGTCGACGCATGACTCGACGGCGGGCCGCGCAGCAGCTCTTGTCGATGAGCTGCACACAAGCGGCACAGTCCTCGGTCGTGGTTGCGGTTCGCGCACATGAACTCCACGTTGCGCGTGCAGTGACTCGACTTGCAGGCAAAGCGCATCGCGCCGCCGCCGTTGGGGCCGTGCGTCGAGATCGGCCACAGCGGCTGGTCGCACACTTTGTCGCCCGCGCCTTTCACAGTGCAGTGTGGCAGCAGCGCGTTGTTCCCGTCGACGAAGGTCATACCGATCCACAGCTTGAGCATCGACTCAAAGTACTCTTCAGGCGAATCGTACACGCCGTTGCCCTTCCCGCCAGGTACCTTCATCTTCGGCAGCTTGAGAGGCTGGAAGTGGTTCCAGTCCGTCAACCACCCGACGCTCGGGTTCTTCCAGCTCAGCGGCGCTGGCGTGGCTCCATCTGCAGTGGCGACAGCGCTGATGGGATCGGCAGACGACTCGACAGTCTTGATCGTCCAACTGATCTCGAGCTGCTCAAAGAGCGCCGAGATGCGGTTGCGGGCCGCTCGATGTTCTGCGTTGCGGCTTTCTAACAGTCCGTCGGCTTCGCTCAGCATATCGTTCAGCGCGCTTTCCACATCCGCTCTCGGCACTTTCCACGTGAACTTGATGAGCCGCTGCAGCACCAAGCAACATACGCAAGCACATAATCAAACGTCAGTGGCGGAGCATGCATGCACAAGCAAACCAGTACCCAAGCAGACATACCGTGAACACATTCTCAATGAGCTCGACGACTTCCAGTTTCGCCGCGCTCAGATCTACTCCCGCCCACTGGTGCGTCGCGCCGGTCGTCAGCTCGCCCACTAAACTGAGCACGCCGTGACACACGTCTCGAATGCGTGGCGGCTCAATGCTGTTCGACATGGGGAGACGCGCCAACGCCGAGAGCACGATGCGCAGCTGCGGGATCGGGAGCTCGCTGGCTTTACGCCAGCACTCGTTCCACAGCGAACCAGCGTCTTGAATCAGCTTCGCGAGTTGATGAGGCGGACAGCCCTGCAGACCCGCGAAGATGAATCGCTCGAACTGGTTTGTCTTGTTCGCCGACGCGACAAATCTTGGCGGACGAGCGCCGCGATCGTCATACTGTCGATGCTGGTGGCTCGCGTCCTGGTGTTCATCTCCGCTCTGGTTCTTCCAGTTCTCGTTCCAGCCGCGTCCTCCTCCTATGTTGCTCTTGTGGTTGTTTCGGCCGCGACCTTGCCCGCCGTACCCACCGCGGCCGTCACCGCGTCCACCATCGCCACGACCACGCCCGCCTCCATTCCCACCGCGCCCAAAGCCTCGTCCCTGGTTGTTGTTGTTGTTGCGACCTCCTCCGCGACCGCCGCGACCACTTGACGATGACGCGTCCATGCTGCTCTCTTCTCGCCTGTACTCTCTCGCCGGTTGCTTTCAGCTCGCCGCTGCCGCTTGCGCTGCGCGAGGCGAATTCCGCACTGGCAGTTGAAGAGGATCCTAGCGGGGGGAGATTTGGATGTCGAGAGAGCCCAAGCACTTGTTGTCGTGCGTGAGAGTGTGCTTCCTGGCGTGCGAGCGTGGGAGGGAACGCGAGAGGGAACGCGAGAGGACTTCGAGCGCGAGTGGCTCGGCAGTGTGACGCAGGCTGCGTTTGCCGCTCCAGAATGCTGGTCATTTTCAGCAGCAAGGGAATCGAACAGAGCGACTTCAACTTGCAAGGTCCGCATCGAGAACACGAGTGATATAGGTTCATCAAGGCTATTTGTATATAAGAGGAGGATGGGCAGCAATACATTGCCAGAATGTGGGATGAAGCCGTTAAAGTTGATGCGTTGATCCACATCGCGTCGTGCAGTGCATGCTCTTTAACAGGAAATGATTTTTCTTTGCTCAGTTGTGGAAAAGCTTGTCAAAAACATATTACATAAATTATACAATAGTCAGTTTTTGTAGATTTCAAGAAATAGCAAGAAAATAGACAGAAGAGGACTTTTATGTGCTGGGAGAGGTGCCATCACTCGCAAGACTCTTTGGACGGCAGTTTCGACTTTGCTCGGGTTTGGAGTGGACAGGATGACGCCAGCTCTGTCGAATTCAAATGATCAATTATCGGCGATGTGCTGTCGTGCGCGAATGGGCAGCCGCGACTCCAGCACTCTCTCAGCGCCTGCTCGCCTTCCGAGCTACCAGCGAGTTTGGCATGTCCGTGTCGCGTTCAAGCATCCAGCGACTCCTGCAGCAAGCCCACCACCACCATGAACCCCTCGTCTTACATGGAAAGAGACGTCGCGCAGCAGTTGCTCGCCTCCTCGAGTTTCGACTTTGCTCGAGTTTGAAAAGTCAGAGGGTCCAATTGGCTTTCAGGAACTGAGAGGATGCGAAAGCACACAGGGAAACTTATTCGGGGCGAATGCTTCCAATACACGCACTCCACTCTTCTTCACGACGAGTTGGGAGTGTTAAACGAACGGCTTGGTGCTCCACTTAGAAGGAAAGATAGGAGTTGGTCTACATCCGCTGGAAATATCAGCTAGTTGCACGAAAAATCTCACCACCGCGTACACAATCACCTCACTTCATATTTCTCTGGTAAGTGTTGGCGGTGATGCTGCGTGATCTGGAGCCCCTGCTTGCTTACCCAGATATGATTCTCCAGACATACCTCCCACGATTCAAGTTCATCACCTTGGCAAGGCCGGATTACCCAGACCAGCGCCTCCGATCTATGGCCGTCTCTCTCTCTCTCTTTCTCTCTCTCTCTCTCTCTCTCACACACACACACACACACACACACACATCTTCTCCAGAGCCTGCACGTAGGAGACACATGCATCTAACGGCTTGAATGAATCACTCTTCGTTTTTCCGCGGCCCGCGCACATCAAGCTACCTCAGCTCCTTGACTGCATCTACACAAGTGCACACAATAAGCACCAGGAAATGGTTGTGCGATGCAGGTGTTGCTTGTTCATCTGTTGCATGAGACTCCTATCGGATCGTACAATGTATTCCACCATGCGCTGCTGGTTCTCAAAAGGATAGTGGCACTCAACATAACCACTTGCAATAGATTCGAAAGCAAGACCACATCCGCTTGAACTGTCAATGTGCTTGCTTTCAAGTAGAGGCCAGACTTTGATGCCCAGGTCAGGAGTCTTGGCATTGTGGCTGTTGCCGCCAATGTCCTTGCTGTGCGTGGCCGGCGAAATGAGCTGCACGCGCTCGTCAAAGTCCATTTTGACGTTACTCGCGGACGCCATGCTTGCCAGAAGATAACGACTTGCTTGGATGACTTAAAAGGAGGGGATGGGAGGCTTGGCTCACTTGCTGGCTTGAAAGCGAATTGAGTAGTCGTACTCTTTATCTACTCTCGAGCCAATATATCCCAGTGTCCAGTACGACTAATACCACATCCCGGCTCTCGAGGTGACATAAACAGTTGGACACAGCTTTCCCTGCCAATCCTAGTTACTTTGTATGGGAAAGAGTCCGCTCAAATGTTTCATTACAATATTTATCGTTATTGTATTCAATAACAATACTACTTAGTGACAGCGTATAAGTGGTGAAGAGTCGGTGTACTACTGCAGTTATGAGGTGACCGAACAGTGTATACAGTCACACCTCCCATTATATTGTAATAGTTAAAAGTTCATTTTTTCGGTTTAGTTAATGGGAGGTGTGACTGTACGGCTATCTCGATTGCGGGTTGAGTGAGTGGAAACAGCAGAAAGTGCTCAACTCGCAAACCACTCGCGCTTCAGCCGGCGCTAATAACTTTCCATCATCGTACAAGAAGCCTATGATCCCCAACAAAGAAACCGGTCTTGTAGTCCGATCATTCATTATAAAGCTACGAGCCATCGCGAAGTGCTGCGAGAAGGAGCGCTGGTTAGGGGAGGCGAGTTCAATAAGGGGAACGTGGTGAATGTATCATCAGGTGCGAATGCCGACGACTTCTCATAGGAGGTTTGTGCGGAGATCGCCTATTTGTAGAATAGAACAGGGAATTGTGTTCCCCGATTTGCCCCGAACCTGATCCCCAACATCCCCAAAACCATTTTATATCGAGGTCGTGGGTTGTTCGCTTGCCCAAGATACTAATTTCTCAACCAGCAATTCCGAGCCAACCGACATGAGTATCTTGGGCAAACGAACAATAGAAAATGTGTTGAAACTATCCATCATGAAAATCAGAATGATTCGATCACTCAATCTATTGTTTTTGGCAGTTCTCTGTGCCAAATCTCGTACAAACTGACGGCGACTCCTCGCACCAATATAGACTGTATAAGTTGATCAAGATCAAATCGCCAAACCCTCGCTTTTCTTGTAACCCTTTGAAAATGATCGATAAAAATGGATTGCTGTATGTTTGCGTCAACTGTCTAAAACAAGCCCAATTCTGATTGAAACAGCATCCACTTGGGACATCCGGGACATTTTTGTCCTGTGCGTCTCTAGTCATTAGATCTTATAATCTCATCAACAAAATAATCTAAAACATTATCTGTTTGCCACGGCATCAACTTTGACTTTCAAGTACATTAAGTCAAATTTGAGTATTAAGTTTGAAATAAGGAGGTAAACCTTTATCATAAATATTATATTTGCAAGTAAAGAGGGATATCAAACTTTATGCGGGATTTTGTGATCACAGCAAATAGAAAATGTATCATAACTATTTAAATTGATATTTTGGTTGATCAGATCGCGCATATTTTATTTTCAGCAATTCTCTGTTAGCAATCATAAACAAATTTCAGCTGATTCCTCTCACACATCAGTACTGTTTATGTCGATTTTGATCAAATCGCCAAACCCTGAGTTGAGGAATGCCTCTTTGAGTATTCGCCACTGCTTCCTACCCACCAAAGCGTACAAATCGTGAATATCTTGGCGTTTGTATGGAGTAGTTTTATCCAATGAAGACGCTGTAAGGCAGTCTCGGGAGCCGCTTCTGCGAGCTGATTGGCAGCTGGAGCGGAGTAGGTTTTCCAAACCTTGCCCTTGCGCTCTTCGAGCTGCCTCGTTGGCGGAAATCCCGGCTAGGGCTCGCGGCACACACTACTGACTTGGTTTTTGTATGTACA
>JAADWH010000311.1:0-27567 GCA_023335995.1 Globisporangium nagaii
AGCGAGATAGTGTGTGTTTTGTCTGTTTGGTTGCACGGCGCGTCTCGTGGCTTCTGCGCTACTCGCTACCCGCTACACTAGCGGCGGTTTGTTTGTTCTTACGCGGGCGAGCATGGCATCGGGAGTTGGGAATGGACAGCAACGCCATTGTCTCTCGACGACACTGCCAACTGTTCGCTCAAAGCGAGGGGTTGCAGTGCCGACGGAGCCCAGCTTTCACACGACCAGACTTCTGCGATATCGACTCATCTGACAGTCGGGATCATTCATTATGAACACGCTGTCAAACGGTGTTCCTCACAGTATCGCACCCGCTCGGTCGCTCGCAGTGCCCCATAAAGTCGCTGTTAGCCGCTATCGTCGCATTCATATCGGTTGTTCAGCGAGTAGATCTGAAGGTTGTGTTGCTAGCTGTGTGTGGGTGTGCTGGCTGCCCTGCAGCGCCAGCAGCGGCTTCGGTTGGGACGTGCTGAGTGTAGGCAATGAGCAGCGGCGCAGCGTATCGACAGTAATGCCTTTGCGCTCGCTCGCTGCCTCTCCTTTGTCGTGCGCCATCCAGCTCTCTGCGCAGCTTCTCCATTTGATGTAGCAACTTTGGTCGAGCTGGTGAAAAGGATGAGGACAACTTCAAAAAGGAGACATATCAGAGGGAACTGGGTTTTCCGAGATTCACTAATAAAAGTGCTTTTCATGGATGCACTGCTCGTTTTTGCCACTGTATCCACTTCAGCTTGCCCGAAAGGCACCGAAAGGCACCGACTTGGTCACCATTTCGCGTGGGTTCACTCTTTTGTCCCTCAGACATCTCGTCGACAAAATGGATCGATCGCTCCGCCGCCGCCGCTCGTGCGCACTCGCAGCCTCGTCGGACAGGAACGACACGCTGCAGCGAAACCCAGCGTTGAGCTGATGAACGCCGCCGACAGCCAGCCAGCCAAAGTCTACGAGTAAAACCCCGTCCAGTGTTGAGCGGGATATGCTGGCGAAGTGTGCGCGCTGTCGTCGAAGTGCTCCTTCCTGTTGCGACACGCGACGGCTTCCAAATGCGGTGGACAGACTGCTCCCTTCCGTGTCGACACATCGCTGCACGAGAGAGAGAGCGCGCGCGCTTTTATCGCCATTCACACACATCTGTGTTGGTCATGGACCTGGCGGAAAGCACACACGATTTCCATCAGCGATTTCGGTGATGGGTACGTTTTTTGGGTGCGTGGGCCACTAAAATTTCCAGTCGGGGGCAGCAGCGAAAAGAGGAGCCTCAAAAACATCCAGTCCGAGTTCTGGGTGCACTTTGGCCGTTTCCGCTCGTTTCCGCTCGTTTCCGCTCCTCACTTCCGCATTTGCCAGCTCCTGCGCAAGTGCCCGAGACCGGAGAGCGCCAGACGACGACGACGAGAACGCCAGTCCGCGCCGGAGCGATGGCGCCACGAGGGATGCGCGCGCTGTCGATGGCGGCGGCTGCGTCTGCGCTGCTGTTCTGCTCGCCGAGCGACGCGTTCACAGGTGCGAGCGCATGCTGAGAGAGAGAGAGAGAGAGAGAGAGAGAGAGAGAGAGAGAGAGAGATTGTGTGTGTGCGGATGTGCTGGAGCTGACGACTGTGCTTTGTATGCTCGATGGTGTGTGTGTAGAGTGCCGCCAGCCGAATTACTTGGCGAAGAACGGGAAGATCGTTGCGGTGGACCCGCTGGACGCGACAATCGAGACGGAAATCAAGATCAAAGGCGTCGCATGGAGCGGCATGGAGAAAGAGAACATGATCCCCGACGGGCTCTGGGGAACCGCGACTGCGAATAGAGAAGGAACGCAGGCGACGACAGTGGTGAGTGGCGCGTTTTTCCTGCTTGTGGACGACGGCTTTGGTGCTCATTCGGTCGTACTGCTGCATATGCGAATGGATGGCTGACAATTACTCTTGCTGCTCTTTCTTTGTCAGAAAAAAGTGCTCGAGTTCATGACGAACAACAGCTTCAACTCGGTTCGCCTGCCGCTGAATGCCGAGTACGTGGCGAAGGACCCGCTGCCGCAGCTCGCGTTCATCCACTCGTACGAGAACCGCGAGTTCACATCGTTCGACGACGTGAACAAAGTGCGCTACCTGGATCTGGTTGGACGTGTGATCCAGACGTTCCAGGACCAGTACATCACTGTCCTGCTCGACATCCACCTCTTGGACAAGTACGACAAGGACGCGTACTGGTACACGGCGCCGTTCGTCAACATCACCGAGTCCGGAGCGTACCAGGCAGTGTCGTACCTCGCAAAGACGCTCTGCAACGCTGGGCACTGGAACGTCGTCGGCATCGACCTCAAGAACGAGATGTCGGATGTGCAGTGGAACGCGAAAGCCGAGGACTCGAACGTGAAGAACGATTGGCGGCAAGCAGCGGAGGTTTTGGCGAATCGCGTGATCGAGATCTGTCCGCAGTGGCTCGTGTTCGTCGGCGGCGCGAGCTCTCCGACTGCGTACCAGCGCTTCCAAGTCGCGGACGACTACAAGAAGCCGAGCGACCACTGGGACGGAGGCAACTTCAAGAACGCAACCCTCAACCCGATCAAGATGGCGGTGCCGAACAAGCTGGTGTACGCGCCGCACGCGCACTCGCACGGCGTGTTCCCTCGAAACTACCTGTACACGTCGAAGAGCAACTGCTCGACTGCCTCTGAAGATTTCGACTTCGAAGGCGACGAAGCGAAGTCCGAGTGCGTGGAGTTCGTGGACGGCGTGAAGTCGGCGACCAAGCTGAAGTGCACCAAGCCGCAGTTTGCGTGCCAGTCGTACGCGCATCTGCCGAAAGCCGACCTGGTCGAGCAGTACAAGAAGGTGATGAACGAAGCGGTGGGATCTCTTGCTGCCGAAGGGAAGGGTCCGATCGTGCTCGGCTCGTTCAGCGGTGTCTACGGTCCCGGACAGCCCCAGCAGACTGCGATCCTGGACTACTTGATCGAATACGCCGCGAGCGTCCAAGGCGGCTACTTCTGGGCATTGAACCCAGACAGCGAGTACTACTTGGAGGACTCAATCGACAAGAAGAAGGGCATCTTCGGTCGCACGCACTACGGGATCATGAAGACGGCGTCGTGGCAGCAGGCGCACGAAGATCTGCTCGCGGCGCTGGCAAAGATCCCGTCGAGCGAGATCCCGTGCTACGGCGGGACTGCGAAGAAAGTCAAGGACTCCAGCGATGCGCTCGGCGCGATGTCTCGAAGCTCCATGGCGGCCACCCTGCTCTTGACGATGGCGATCGCTCTCCTTGTCATGTGACTGCCAGCGCACAGCACAGGTTCGGTGGTGATGGCTGCTGCTGCTCTTTGAGAGCGTAACCCGGATCCAATACAAGTCGTATTTAATGTTTCTTTGCCAGATGCCTCGTTCCATCTCGAGGAAGCCGCTTCCCACGAGAGCGAGCCGATAGTCCCGACAGCGAGCCGGCCGTACTGGGCAATGCAGCACGCGTGCTACTGTCGTGCTGGAGCGAGACGACAGCAAGCGTCCTAGATCTGCCTCAGACCACTTGGAGCTCGTGGAGTCGCGTTCAGAATCCCGTTGCCATCATCTCTCTCGTCTCGGCCAAACGATCGATGCACAAGGGAGCCTCCAGAACTGTTCGCTCTCGGCTCGTGCGTTGGGCTGCGATCTTTTCCGTCGCCTGGACTTGCAATGCGCGTGTTCTCTGACATCCTCCCGACTTCGGTGACACCTCGGGGCGCTCAGCGGGCATTGGCCCGCCGAGAGAGTCAGCGTCGCCCAATCACGACGCGACGATGGCGAGTGTCGAAGGGAAGCGCGTCTTTTCATCCAGTAGTAGGCGTTGATGTCCTGCAACGACAGCTGGTTGGATGAAAGTAAAGTGGGACAGGCGAGACACTCGCCTCTGATTGGTGCGCACATCCAGCCAACCAAGCGCCGCGATTCTGCCACCCGATTCCCGATTCTGAACCAAAAACGTCAACCGTTGCTCGAACGCCCTCTCGTTCGCCTCCTGCCTCTGCTACAGAGGCATTATCCATCCAGCAAAGCCTCAGGAAGCATATGCCAAGCTTTCAAAAGCTACTTTACCTCGAATAAAGAGGCGGTCAACAGACAGATGAGCTAATCTCCAGAGCCTGCAGCAGAGGAATGCCTGCAACAGAGGAACGAGTCGCAATCGATCCGGCCGCGAGCAGTTCCCATCCCGTTCCGCTGTTGGCGCCTGCGCGTCCACGGAGGCTCACTCGCGCATTGGCTCTCTACAGCGCGCTCGAGCAGCTCACACCACATTTCACATCGCGCCCCATCCACCATGCGGCGCAGCAACCTCCAGTCGACGTCGAGCGACAGCAGCCGCTCGCAGCGCGAGCCTCCCGCCCGCGCGCCGCTCTTCGCGCTGCCCAAGAAGACACTCTACCAGCAGCTGCAGCACCACGTGCCGATCCTCGAGTGGCTGCCGCGCTACGACGTCAAGCGCGACCTCAAGTTCGACATCGTGGCCGGCATCACGGTCGCCATGATGCTCATCCCGCAGGAGGTCTCGCTCTCGACGATCATGCACGTGCCGGCGCACCACGGACTGTACACGGCCGCCACGGCGCCGCTCATCTACGCGCTCTTCGGCTCGTCGACGGTGCTGTCGGTGGCCAGCGGCTCCGAGGTAGCGCTGCTCGTGGGCACGATCCTCAACCCGATCGAAGACGAGGACGAGCGCGTGGCCACGGGCATCATGTTCGCGTTCCTCTCGGGCTGCATCCTGCTGCTCATCCGGGTGTTCAACCTGAGTCAGATCGCCGACTTCTTCTCGCGGCCGGTGATGGGCGGCTTCATCTCGGCGGGCGGCTTCCTCATCGCGCTCGCGCAGGTGCAGAACTGGCTACAGATCAAGGTCGAGCACGCGACGTACCCGCCGCAGACGGTCTACAAGATCTTCCAGGGCATCGGCAAGACCAACAAGTACAGCTTCTGGGTCTGCACGCTCTCCATCGCGTTCCTCTTCGCGCTGCGCTTCATCAAGAAGCGTTTCTTCCCGAACCCGGTCGTGAGCCGGCTCTTTGAGCCGGACGTGCCAGCGGCGCCGTCATCCTCGAAGGACGACCAGTTCGAGATGCAGCAGATCCTTACGCCAGTGCCGGACCACGGCGCTGCGGAGCCGCCGGCGCCGCCGACCCAGGCCGTGCACAGCCACGGGTTCTCGCTCACGGACCAGCAGTACGTGAGCATGGAGGCCGTTCGCGCGCAGGAGCACGGCGAGGAGGATCATAACCCGACGAAGCTGCCCAAGTCCAAGTGGCTGCTGCTACTGATCTTCATCGCGCGCACGCTGTGCGACCTCGGCCCGCTGCTCGTGTGCATCTTCGGCGGGCTCGTGGGCTACTCGCTCGGCCCGAAGAAGCTCAAGCTCACAGGCGATGTGCCGAGCGGCTTCCCGTCGCCGCTCGAGCCCTGGTACGGCTTCAACAACGGCCTCATCGCCGGCGACAAGTTCGGTGAGATCGTGCTCAAGGCGCTGACGATCTGCGTCGTCGTGTTCCTGTCGAGCATCGCGATGTCCAAGCGGCTGGCAATCCAGCGCGGCGAGGACATCAACACGGACAAGGAGCTCACGGGGCTGGGCATCGCGAGCATCGTCTGCGGCTTCTTTCAGGCGATGCCGCCCACGGGAGGCATGTCGCGCACGGCTGTGAACCTGCAGAACGCCAAGACGCAGCTCGCGTCGATCATCACGACGCTCATCATCATCTTCTGCCTGTACACGATGACTGGTACGCTCTACTACCTCCCGCGTGCGACGCTCGCGTCGATCATCATCGTCGCGGGCTTCTCGCTCATCGAGTTTCGCGAAGCCAAGTGGCTGTACCGCGTCAAGCGCGACGAGTTCGTCGTCTGGGTGCTCTCGTTCATCCTCACGCTCGGGCTCGGCGTGCTCGACGGGCTCATCGGCTCGATCATCGTGTCCGTGCTCGCGCTCATGTACAAGACGAAGACGTCGCCCGTGGTGATCCTGGGCGAGCTTGACAATGGGAGCCTCGTGGACCGCGACACGTACCCGCAAGCGCGCCACCTGGGCGACGTCGTGGCCGTGCGCGTCGAGAGCTCGCTCTACTTTGCCAACTGCGAGCGCGTGGCCGTGTTCATCGAGCTGGAGATGGCGCGGCTGCAGGCGATCGGCATCCGCACGCGCGGCGTGGTGCTCGACGCGCGCCACATGAACGACATGGACGCCACGACAATCCAGGTGTTCTCGGACATGCAGGAGAAGCTCGCGGTGCGCCAGGTGCGCTTCGCGATCGCGAACGCGAACGGCAGGCTACACGACCTCTTCGCGGCTACGAACCTGCTCAAGCGCATCTTCGCGGGCAGCCCGAGTCTGCAGCTAGAGGACGTCGTGCGCATGCTGCGCAGTCTGCCGCCGTCACCCACTGCTCGCCCTGCTGGCGCCACGATGGTCTAAGGCGGCGTGGCTGAAGCGAGTCGGGCGTGTGTACCTGTATCCTAACATATGCTTGCTGCTGGCACGGGCAGCAAGAAGCCTCCGACGATGTAAATAATAAAGCGACGCGAACTGATCCATCTCTTCTCGACTCTCGCAGCGCCAGGTGGCAGCGCAATCCTGTGTTGACGATGCAGTGGCTCTTGTAATCTGTGGATGAAGGTTGCCAGCATTTCACTTGCGACTCGTCGGCACACTTTCGCCATCAGTTCGATTGCAACCGCGAGTGATGGTCATATGTAGCCATTTTTAGTCGCATTGGACTCCCAGCTGTCGCTCCACCAGCAGTTTCGGCACGACAAGGGCTCTCCTTTCGAATCGACTCCCCGAAGAGCTCGTGTCGTGTGTGAAGCTAGCAGCAATGGGCAATGATGGAGCTGCTCGTCGTCAGCAGCAGGTACGAACGTGATGGTGGCCCTCAAGGCAGCTCAAAGAGGCGGCTGCATTGCATCCTGCTGGACACTCACCGTACTCTTGTTGGTTGACTTGTGTGTGTGAACTCATCTGCAGCGCTGCAGCTGCTGCGAGGCGCTTCGCGACGAGCTGGCAGAACTTCAGGCGCGGAGTCGGCAGCAAGCGCGGCGGGATCAGCAGCAGTGCGTGCTCATGTTCCAGCAGCTGCAGCAGGTCGCAAAGCTCAATGCGTCACTCATCCAGCGGTGCAATGGCGCTGCAAGCGCTGAGAGCCACACGATGAAAGCCGAGCGGATCCATTGCCAGGAGCCCGTCTCTCGAGTTCATTCGCATGCGATGCGGGAGAACGCGCACCATCGCGACGACGACGATGAGCGCAAGCGTCTCCAGGCGCTGGTGGTGCAGCAGTCCCACGAACTCGACGCCATGCGCGCGAAACTCGAGACAGCGATTCCGGTTCCGTCAGGATGCCAAGTCGAGGCATCCAAGGTGGTGTTCAACGACAGGCAGCTTGGATGGAGCGGCAGTCCCTCGGAACAACAGCAGCTTGAGGGACAGCAGTTCGCAGATTTAGAACACCGCGACTCTGGCTCGCTCTCCTACAGCCAGGGACAGCATCGACAGCGCCATGAAGCCCGCTTGCGCAGACTGCCGCTGACGTCGCTGCACGCGCAGCTCAAGCGCAAAGACGCCGAGATCCAGCGTCTGCAGCAGCTCGCGACGAGACTCGAGGCGCAAGTGGTCGCGATCGCCACCAAGAAGCGCGAGATGGCGCTCAACTACCAGCAAATCACGAGCGTGCAGCAGACACAGCTGAAGAAGTACTTTGCACAGCTGCGGCGACTTGCGGCGGACAAACTGGGGCTAGAGCGCTCGTTGGCAGACATTGGCGAGTACGCGGCGGTGCTCGAGAAGAAATTGCTGCTTGTCTCGACAGCGCGCGGGGTTTTTCAGGAGGAACCTCGGACGAGGGTGACATCAGAGAGCGACCTGCGAAAGCTGCGAGGACACCAGCAGGACCGCGCGATACTAGCGACGCAGCTCAAGAGTTCTGCTACTGATCGCATGCTCAACATCCGCGCAGGGTGAGTTCTCTGAAGGCATCCCAGTCACAACGATTTGTCTCCATTTTGTTATTGTATTATCACCTTTGTGGCTTAATCGTACGAAGCCTTTTGTCTAACATGCAGAACTTTTAAATATTTTACACTTTTCTCTATCCTCGTCCAAATCTCGTTTTCTCTACTAATCATACAAAAAAGTCATCACCGACCTCTCGTCGGTGCTCCCGCCACCTCTACACCTTGTCGAAGAGGCTGAGCGCCGGGTGGGCGAGCACCTCCTCGATGCTCGCGCGGCAGTCGGCGTCGACCGTGAGCATCGCGCCGAGCAGCTCGACCGTGGCGCTCGTCATGAGCTTCTGGAGCTCCCACATCTCGAGGATCTTGGCGACACCGCACTTGGCGAGCACCTTGAGCGTCGCCTCTCGCGGCGTCTCGTCTGCGATCAGCGGCGAGCCCGTGAGCAGGATGAAGAGCAGGATGCCGAGCGACCAGACGTCGGCTTTCTTCGGGTCGTACGGCTGCTGCGCGCGCACGACCTCCGGCGCCATGTAGTAGAGCTTGCCCACGACGTCCTCGCAGTGCTCGTCCGCGTCCGTGCTGAGACCAAAGTCGCAGATCTTGGCGTTGCCGCTCTGCAGCAGCACGTTTTCGAGCGACAGGTCTCGGTGCGCGATGCCGTTGGTATGCAGGAAGCGCACGCCGCTGCAGATCTGGTGGAAGTAGCGCAGCGCCTCGATCTCGTGCATGCGCGACTCGGGCTTCTTGCACACAAAGTCGTACAGGTCGCCGCCGGCGCAGTACTCCATCACGATGTACAGGTTGTCGTCGTGCACGAACATGGCGTCGCCCTGGGTGCCGTCGTCGCCGCTGCCACTGTTGTTGTACTCGTACTTGACGATGTGGTCGTGCCCGCCCGTCTTGCGCAGCAGCTCGATGACATCGCGCTCGCGCGCCGGGTTCTCGCGCGCGTGCTCGGCGTTGGCGCGCAGCAGCGCCAGGCTGATGCGCTTGAGCACCACGAGCTGCTTCTGACGGCGCTCGTCCTGGCACAGCGTCGTCTCGCCGTAGAGCGTCGCGCGCAGCTGCTTGCAGGGTGTGAAGCGCTCGCGCAGCGTGCTGTCCAGGTCTGGGTGCTGGGCGATGCCGGTCATGTCGATTGCTTGCTGTGGTTGCTGGGGTCGGAATCGGTTATTGCAATGCAATGCAAGAGGTGTGAAGGTTGCAGTCGTGAGGTGGTGCGCTTGCGTGGCTTGAACTCGCTTGCTTGTTGGCTTGGTGACGTGTGTGTGTGTGTGTACGTATGCGTGACAGACACTTGGCGAATTGCGGAATGAGCGAGAGATAACCGCGCGGAGGTGGTTCAGGTGGATCTTGTTTGCTTGCTCGCTGCCGCGGACGCACGCAGCAGGTAGCCGTTGGAAGCGCCAGCGCGCGAGCGAGCGCAAGTGTGGCGGACAATTATAGAGACTGCCTGACGCTGGCTCGGTGAAGACGGAGGGTTCTGGATGCTGATGATGCCGGCGCGTTCGCGCGCGCAAGTGCCCAAATGCAACTTGTTTGTGTTGTTGTTGCTCGCTCGCGCCGCGTCTTTATTTCCCCGCCGCGTGTCTGGCTGTCTGTCTCTTCGGGCGGATCTCGCGCCAGCTTCTTGCTCTGCAACGAGAGAAGAATATCCAGTCCCACGCTCGGTTTGCTCACCTGTTTTGTGAGATGAAACTCTTGCAATATAGATATCTATATATTGAGTAGTTAAAACGACCCTTTTAATATTGCATACAGCACATGCACGACAAGTACGCGTTGTGCAGAAATCAGCATGCGGACATGAGAGGCGGACCTTGCGTACCACGCTGTTGCAGCGTTGTGTGGATTTTGGCAGTTTCACGCCCAGCAGCGAGCGAGTCAGACACGCCGAACACGCTGGACGACCTACCCGAGCAAGCAAGCGACACAGGCGCCACTAAACAAGAAGTGTTCGCGCAGTGTGTCAAATCTCTTGTTCGCATTTGCACAGACAGATTGGCAGTATGTACTGCAGCTGGAGGCAGCCACGGTGCAGTCGCGCTGCTTGTTGCTACCAAGTGCGCCGCGACTTTCCACTTCAAGCTGGCTGCGTGTCGTGCCATTGAACTTGAACTCTCTCTACGTATGTGGCTTCAAAGTGGCTCTGCTGCAATGCTCGCAAAGTGTCAGATCGCGCACTGAGTCAGAGCTGTGTTTTGAAGTTGGGCAGAAAGCCAGGATGCCAAGAACGCAGAGTTGAAAACAAGAGATCCGTGCTCATGACGGGACGCTGCTTATTCAGTGCGCAAAGAAGGAAAACCAAATTGCCTGGATGTATATGTGAGAGCGCTCAGGTCGTCGTCATGCTATGGAGGAACGTCACAGCGCGAACTCGAGACAAGAAATGAGAAGTTTGCACGCTTCCATGCAAACATACACCTGAAGCACCAGACTCGTGTGTGTGTGTGTGTGTGTGTGCAGCGCACTAAGATCAACATGAGCCGCTTAGAAATATGAAACGGAGCCTGAGCTTGAGGGGCGAAGAGGTCGTCACAGTTTGGGATGAACTTCAAGCGAATCGTCTATCTGCTTTTTGAAGCCATTTTCACCATATTCCGAAAACGCGACGTCAGTCGTGGATGAAACACACTGCGTTTCGGTATTGCGCACTGAAATCCTGTCCTATTCCAAAACAAGACGTGCAATGTGCTCACGTCTTTTGGGACTGATCCGATCTTCCTCGTGATCGCCGTTCTCGCCGTTGCGAGCCTGAACGAAAACAGCAGAGCGAGAAGACGTGGGGAACCACCGCGTGGCGTTCTCTCTGCAGCATCAGAAACACGAAGAGCAATTCCCTTCCCAGTTCGTGACTCGTGTCTCCACCGCTCGCTCGAGCCAGCAGAGCGAGCCAGCAGTGCGTTTCAAACCGATCCAGATTTTTCTCCAGCAAGAAAGGTGACCAAACGACAAAGACACTGCACACGGACGCTGCATAGACACTCACCACGCACGTCAGAGTATTGGCCCACTGCTGCTTCTCTCTCTCGCCCTCTGTCCTCATATCTTTTCCTCCCTCACCACAGTCACTTTTGATACAGAACTTATGCCACGATACTGAAACTGTAGCCATCTTCAGTTGTCCCATCTCTCTCTTTATGCGACTGGGAGAACAGTCGCTGACGGACTGGTCGTGGCCAGGTGCCTTAATGAAGGAGACGACGAAGAGCGCATCCACGTTTTTGCGCGCTCCCACCAGCAGCTTGCTGCGCTTGTGACGAAACTCCTCAGCCCTAAAGCCGACAGAGCCAACGATCCCAGTGATGATGGCACCGCCGTGGACTTTGCTGGCAGGCGCAGCCTGGCGAAGAGCTCTTGTTCCGAGATCCATCGACTCTGCTGAGCGCTGCTGGTGCTGGTGCTTGAGGATGGCGGCGTCTCCCAGTCCATAAATGCGTGTAGTTGCGGGAGCACGAGTGGATGGAGCTCGGAGGGAGGGCGGAGCGGGAGCAGTAGGAACGCGACGAGGCTGAGAGGCACGAGGCAATCTTCGTCGCCTTGGTGCTGCTGCTGATCTCCAGTGGCTTCGCTCTCGATAGCAACGCCACAGCAGGCTGCGATCTTCATGAGGAGGCTCACAGAGTCCCGACTTCGCCAGCAGAGCCAGCCCCACCACCCTTGTGATGACCCGAGTCGCTTGATAAAGTCCGAGTCGAGCTGGAAACGTGAGAAATCGAGGTGCTCCTGGGGAGTAGCTGAGACTGCACTCAGACTAGGTTCGCTCGCCTTGCTTTGGTGCGGATGCAGGAACACCACATCGGATCGCACAGCCTCCCATTCCAAGAGCTGCTCGTTGTGATGCTGCTTGCATGCGCGAGAGTGGAGATTGTACGGCTCGGCAGTCGCAAACGCCTCAAAGCAGTGACTGCACGCGAAGTTCGGTCGGTTCTTGTTCATGGCAGTCGAGTCCAAACGCTCGCGGAATGCGAGTCTCAAGAGCTTGGTCAGCACGAAGCGTTGCTGCTGCTCTAGTAGAGAGAGCGCTCGCTGCTTGTTCGTCCCAGACTTGCGGTCGTACACGTAGCTGAGCGGCCAGAGCATCACGTGCCAATAGATCAGCAGCAGACTGGAGATCATGCGCAGCACCGCGCTTTGGCACCACTGCGAGCACGCCTCGTGCCTCTTTCTGAGCCACTTGGTCGCTCGCGATGGCTTTGAGCGCCTCGACAGCACTGGCGTACCATCACTGGCTGAGTCCGTTGTCTCGGTCCCCATCGCAGCTTCATAGAGATCACACAGCGCATCGACACTCACACCGCTCATTGGAGTGTGTATTCGGTGGAGATTCGAGGCTTCAACGCCAAACAGCAACCCAAACGCGTGCAGTTGACGGACACTCAGCTGCTGGTGGCGGTTCATCACCAGAAGCGCTTGCACTTTGGCTCGGAGCTCCAAGTCGCACCAGTTCTCGCTTCTCAATCGCCTGAACCGGAGCCATGGCTTGTCCATTTGCCAGCGCACCAGCTGACTCCCAGCGCAAGTCTTGCTGAGGAACTCCAGGTACAGCGCCATCGCTTTGTCCAGGCGCGGCTGCAGAAACTCCAGTTCGCGAGCGAGCCGCGCTCTCTCGAGATCGGAGTTCACAGCCAGCAGCTTGGCGTACTCGACTCTCACGCGCGAGCCTCGCCAGAGCTTCTGGATATTCGTGAGCGCCTTGCAGCGCGTCTTCCAGAGCCAGATCATCCTGAGCACGCCGCTGAGCTTGACCCAGAGTCGCTTGCGCAGCGCCTGGCGCCTTCGGATCCTCTCGCGCTTCTTGCGCTCGTCGCTCACAAGCATGCGACACGCGCGATGCAGGTAGATCCAGAGTTTCTGCTCCTGGAAGACGCGGAAACAGTTCTGAATGCGTCTGGCGGCTTGCTCTCGGCTGCGCTTGAAGTATCGCTGCCTGTAGCAGCGCTGGATCACGCGGGCGTTCACGGACTTGTACTGCTTCGTGTCGAGAAACGCCTTGCGAACCTGGTAACTCCGCCAGGCTTGCTGCAGGAGCTCGACTGTCTGGACACGCTTGCGATGCCGCGCTTTGTATCGTAGCTGCACTTTGGTGGCACGTGCGTGTGCGTCTTGCGAAAAGTCAAAGCCGCGCTGCTGGATCTCGTCCTGGTTGTCCTGGAAGTCGAAAAGCAGCTGCTTGATGCCGTCCTGGAGCGTCACGAGCGCGTCCTCGATGTTGCCAGCGAGCACCAAGTGCTGCGCTTCTTTGCGGATCTCGAGCGCGCGTTCGTGAACCAGCGAGCTGCTCTCCGTTTCTAAGAGCTCGAGATCATGGCTGCGGTTCTCCGTACTTGCCAGTCCGAAGTCGTCTCGAGGTTCCGGGATCGGTTGCTCTGGACCAGATTCTGGTGGTGAACCTGGTTGAAGATCTCGTGTTTTGGCTGGCGATGGAGACTCACTCGAACGCGCTCCCGTTGGCACGTCGGGAGCTGGGAATGCGAGCCGCCTTGTTGGGATGAAGCCGCCAAAGACTGACTCGCTTGTCATTTCGCGCGCGATGAGCGACGCCACTGGATCGCCCCAGAGTCCCTTGTCTTTGTTCGTCTCCATTGCATCGTGAATGCGACCCTCGACCTCGATCGAGTACGCCACGACTCTCGACTCGTTGTCACCACCGCGTTTCTTCTCCTGGAAGCGTGCGGCTCGCGCATTGTCGCCACTGATCCATTCTGCGAGTCGGCTCTGCTTCTCGTGGAGCTCGCGACGCTCGCGCTGCTCTTTGGTCTCTGGTCGCGCTTTTTTCTTCTTACTCGTAGTGGCACCACGACTCGCTAGCCCCACGCCAGTTCGCTGAGCTGCCTCTTGCGATTCTCTGTCGACTGTCCTGCCTGATGAGCTGGCGGGTTTGGTTTGAGACGCCAGTCGTCGTTCTGGCAACTTCTTGGACTGCCATGTCGAACTCGGTTTCTTGGGGCTTGGCTGGAGCTCGCGAGCCAGCCCAACGAGCGCTTTAGTTTGCGCTTCATGGCTGCGAGTCGACTCGTCAGCACGCTCACCCAGCAGCAGTCGCTGGAAATCGTCGTCCCTCGTATCATAAGCATCACCACCGTCCAGACAGCCGAGCTCCAGCTTGAGTTTCAGGATCTTCTTGGCCGCGCGCTGGGCAGGTGAGGGCTCCGGACGCTTCGCCTCTGGCTGCCGAAGCTGCTGTCTGTACGGCGATCGCTCCAAGTCCGAGTCCAGCGACCCAGAAGGCGTCTCGCCTTGGGCTCCGTCTCGCTCGCCACCTAGGTTGTGGTGATCATTCCCTGCAGCCTCGGCTCCATTGAGCTGTGGGCAGCGATCAGGAGAGTCCACACCGTGCAGGATCCACTGGAACTCGCTCATGAGGTCCACACGCGGCAGCTCGGGCCACTCGAGCTGCCGCAACGCGACACCCGTCGCTGTCCCTGTCGCCTGCATCTCATCCGAGGTGCTCGCAGTCCCTGAGCCAGCCTGGCTTTGCTTTCTGCCAGTCCAGATCGCATTCAGAGAGAGCTGGCAAATGCGGAAGTGAGGAGGAAACGGCTAGAGTTTGAAACTCTTCGTCTTGGCTGCTGCCCCCCGACTGGAAACGTCAGTGGCCCTCCACCGACATCACTGGCGTCAGTCGTGCTTCTTTTCTCGCCAGGTTCAAGACCAGCACAAGTACGTGAGTGGCGATGAAAGCGCGCGCGCTCTCTCTCTTTTGCAGCGATGTGTCGACCACGGAAATGAGGGTTTATATTTTTTCGCTTCAACATGTCTTTGTCCTAAATATCTGCTCGAAACATAGGACATCTCAACCACGCTCCACGCACGCACAAGTCTACTGTACAATACTAGGATCCGTCGGAAGCGTCACCGTCGATCGACTGCAGACGCTGCCGTCGTCCATCCGGCTCAGGCGACCGAGAGCTTCTTCTCAAGCTTCACCTCGTCGTCGTCATCGCCGTGGATGCGCGCCTTCTCTGGGACGCCGTTCTGGATGAGTCCGAAGAAGAGGAAGAGCACGACGATCGGGATCGCGAACATGACGAGCACCCATGTGTAGTCGCCCTTGAGCGTCTCCTGAGCCCACGGGGTGAAGATGTAGTTGAGGAAGCTCATCGAGAGCGACCAGAGCGCCAGGAAGCACTGCATCGAGCCGTACACCTCCGACGGGAAGCACACAACTGGTGAAAAGAGAGCAGAAGAGCACACAAGTTAGGACACCGATCGCCACAAACTGGACAGCGCATACATATGGCAAGACAACGTACTGATATAGGCGAACTGCAGCGAGTAGAAGAAGCCCTGAGCGAGCGAGTACCAGAGGTACGTGATGATCTGCACCTTGAGCGAGTTGATGTTGAGGAAGCCGATGAAGAGCAGCACGAGCACGGACGTGGCCGTGAAGGACGCGCGGAAGCCGAAGCGGTCGATGAAGATGCCGATGAACGGCGTGAACAGGAACGAGCTGTTGGACACGAGCGGGTGCACGTAGTTGACGTAGTCGAGCGCCGTGGCAGCGTCGTCACCCGCGAGCTTGAAGATCGTGTTCGGGATCGCGCCGCCAGCGAAAGCGAACCAGGTGGAGATCCAGCCGAAGTAGACGCCGAAGAACCAGAGGTCCGGACGCTTGAGCTGGAGCTTGAGCGCCGGCCAGATGTTCTGCGGCTTGACGAGCGTCGGCATGCGGCACGAAAAGCCCGAGAGCGTGTAGTGCGTGTCCACCTGCGTGAGCGAGCGCAGCGGGAAGACGACGAAGCAGACCACGAGCGCGAAGAGCGTGAAGACTGCGTAGCCCGTGTAGAAGCCCGTGCGCGTGACGCCCGGGATCTTGAGCATCATGAACACGTAGCCCGAGGCGTTGAAGAGACCCGAGATGGCCGCCGAGAGGAAGCCCTGGCGCTTGAAGAGCTGCACGAACTGGAACGAGCAGATGTAGAGCCCGTAGCCGCCGATCGCGAGCATGGACGTGCCGGCGATGATCGAGTAGCCCATGCCGACGTCCGACTCGCCGTACGCGATGAGCATGTGGCCAAGGAACGAGATGAGCAGCCCGAAGGTCACGCAGGCGCGCGGGCCGACGATGTCGAGCAGCAGCCCGAACGCCGCGTTCGCGATCGACAGGCACTGGAAGCTCGTGGAGAAGATGTACTGGAGGTACACCTCCTGGCGCGCGCACGTCGGGCCTTCCTGCTCGGCGTCCGGGTCGCAGAGCTCGCTCCACTGGCCCTCGACCACGAGCATCGAGTAGAGCGGGCCGAAGCCCAGGATGAGCCCCGCCGACATGAACGTGATGAGCACGGACACGATGCCGATGATCACCTCGCGGCTCACACGCCAGTTCGAGAGCGAGTTCTGGATCTCGAGCTCGTCGTTGAGCTTGGCGTACTGCGTCGCCGTAGGCGTGCCCACGACCTCGTGGGTCGGCGTGAGCGGGTGCGCGTCCATCGCGAACAGGAGAAGTCGACGGAGAGGGAGGCGGAGGAGACCGGACTTGAGCACGCCTTGGCGAAATGGGGAATGAGAGCGGAGGTCGGCGGGTCGCGTTGGTCCTGTGCCGCCGTCCGATTAAGAGCGAGCGAGCGAGAGAGACTGTGGAGCTGCTGGTGGTGGTGGGTGGAGAGGCTGTACGGCTTTAGCTACACTTTGGGGCAAACGAGACAGGTGGCTCGTGAGGAGCGATGGAGATGACCTGACGGCCGATTGAACAGGTGGAGAGGATGAGAGCGCTGGGTTTGACAAGAAATGGAACGTGACTTGCGGTTTGTATGGGACTCGAACGGGGAGTCTGGCTGGCAGGTCCTCTATGTGAGGGAGCGAGAGAGGTGGTTGTAAGCGCTCTATTTTGTACTGATGGTGGTCGCCTCGAGGCCTCGCGTAGTAGCAATGGGGTAGGGCTCATCCTGTCCGTCCCACTCTCCGTGTCAACGATTTGATTTGGGAAGCGAAGTGGATGCGGCGTTTGCGTGTGCGCTCGCGTTGAGGTACGCTGGCTCACGTCGCCCTCGGAGCGCGACCATCGCAGGGCATGTGCGCGCGTGCATGCGGTCTGCGGAAGGGTCTTAGCGCTTCGACGGCTCTGAGTTCGTCTCCGCTGCCGAGCGATCGCTTTGCTCACACAGTGCCAGCTTCAATGTCGCACACTCACAGAGTCAAGAGCGAAAACCTCAACGTCGAAGTTGGCGGCTGACGACAGCGCACACACCATCGTTCGTATCACGGCAGCAGCAGCGAGCAAAGCGAGAGAGAACAGGAAACTGAAGCGGCCAGAAAACAGGAGCGCGCGCCAACGGCGGTGCTGTTTGACGAGCTGAGCCGATCGCCGGCGGCTCGTCTCTGCCCTTCGGCACTGACCCCGTGCTGTCCTGACGTCCTGACCTCCGCGGAAAAGATCAAGTCTCGCTCTCCGCCGGCACCCGCGCGTTGCGTTGCGGCGAGCAGATGGTCCGCGAGCGTCCGAGCCCAGACGCAGCTCGCCGGCTGCTGTCGCTGCTGGCAGTCTGACTTCACGGAGCTGTGGTGCACTGCGGGCAGCGAGTGCGCTTCGCCGCGAGCGAAGGCGCTGGGGCAATTCGAACCGAGCAAGAGAGGTGTTCCTCTGCTCCGAGAGCTCGCGGGGATGAGTCTCGCCACTCCAGAGCGAGCGACGACCAGTCGTTCGGCGAGGAGTGTGTGTGCAACTTCGATGTGGAAGGAGAGCTCAAAGTGGCGCAGAGCCGGGCCAGCGCAAATTTGAGAGTGGACCACCAGGACACGGCGCGCTGATTGGCTCGCAGCGCCGATGATGCGCGGTGCTTCGATCGACGGCGGTAAGAAATCCCAGCGCGCCTCGATGCCGTGAAATATGAGCCAGCGAGGAGGGGGATTTGAGGTTTCGTGGGTGGTATTTCAGGAATCACACGCAGCGATGTCCTGGCAGCTTTGCCTCCTGGAGATATGGAGAGAACCTGGAGAGTGTTGGGCGCTCGAGCAAGACATGGCTGCACGCTTCTCTCTCTCTCTCTCTCTCTCTCGTGGGACTTGCATTCCCCACACCCACCGAAACGTCCCAGCGACACAAATCTCCTCGGATCGGATGAGCGCAACTCAATTTGCCCGGTGAGACAGCCTCGCGACTTGCGAGGAGCTCTTCGCTGTGTCTCCTCGCCGATGTTTGGAGTTCAGAGGGTGGGTCCTCCATCTCCAGAGCGAGTGCGTCGTCATGTTCCGCGTCGCGTGGATGGGGATCCAGGCACCAGTTCACTTCACTGTTGTGGTGGTCGAGTGCGCCCTGATCTGGTCGGGTTTTTTTGTTCGACTTCGTGGGCGGCGAGGCACAGCTCGATGCGCTAACCAACCGCAAATGAACGCTGGAGAGCGAGCGAGATGGAAACCGAGGTGTCCTGAAGCGGCCGACGCTGGTGTTGACGCTGATGTTGTGGACGAAAGGAACTTCGACGTTGAAGTTGCCGCGGACCTCGAAAAGTCCGAAATCCCGACTTGTGTTTGCTGGGTAACCGTCCCTTTTATGGCAAAATTGCACAAACGAGAGGTTGAGGAAATAGCGAGATTAGATTCAGCGGCTTGATTACACTATGCGTGCGTCTGGCTTTGACTATCGCCACCTTCTCGACGCACCGCAGCCAACCAATCCTTGGAAGACTGCAATCTCAACCGCAGAGATCGCATGTGTCTATGCTGCCGCGGTGGAGCGCGTGGCCGCTCTTCCGAGTGTTCACTGCCGACCTGTTCGTGTCGCGCGGACCTCTCGATCCCGCGCATCCAAAGTGGCGGTGCAGAGGCCATGCATGTCGGCAAAACGTCGTTGCGCTTGATTTGAAGACCCCGACCGACACGGAATCACGAGCCCCACCGTGTTTACCGTACGATACAGTGCTTGCTCTGAGCGGATCCGTGTTGGGTGACGCCGCTCTCTGCACCACATTGAAGCGCTCGCTTTGTTTTGTGTGTCGACGGACGCCTTCAACATGGCGGCACGGGGTCGAACGAGTGGCGGTGGCGGCGGCGGCAGCAGTGAGTCTGCGACGTGAATGGTCTCTTCCCTCGCAAGGACCTTCGGTGAACCACGCCGCGTCCAAGCGCGTAACCAAGATGACCAATCATCCCGAGCACCGTTGTGAGCTTCAAATACAAGCACGTATTATGGTATATGACGACAACTCGAAACCGAAGCGCGACCTGGAGCATACACTGCTTACACCGCGGAGGGCTTGGCGTCCTTCTGCGTCAGCTCGTCCTTCTGCGTCAGCTCGTCCTTCTGCGCCAGCTCGTCCTTCTGCGCCTGCGCCAATGCGAGACCGGTGCCCTTCTGGATGAGTCCGATGAAGAGGTAGAAGACTGCAACGGGGATCGCAAACATGACGAAGACCCACGTGTAGTCGCCGTGCAGCGTGTTCTGCGTCCACGGGTTGAACGCGTAGTTGAGCAGCCCCATGGAGAACGAGCAGAGCGCCAGAAAGCACTGGAGCGAGCCGTAGACTTCGGCCGGGAAGCACACGATGATGTAGGCGAACTGGAGCGAGTAGAAGAACGCTTGCGAGAGCGAGTACCAGACGAGCGTGAGGATCTGCACGTGCAGCGACTCGATGTTGAGGAAGCCGATGAAGAGGTGCACGAGCACGGCGGTGGCTCCGAACGCGAAGCGGAAGCCGAGGCGGTCGATCGCGAGCCCCACGAGCGGCGTGAAGAGGAACGAGCTGTTCCCGATGAGCGGCACGAGATAGTTCACGTACAAGTCGGCGGTGTCCACATCGTCGCCCGCGAGCTTGTAGACGATGTTGGGGATCGCGCCGCCGGAGAACGCGAACCAGGTGGAGATCCAGCCAAAGTAGATGCCGAAGAACCATAGGTCGGGACGCTTGAACTGCTGCTTGAGCAGCGGCCACGTCGAGTTCGGTTTCTAAAAGAGCATGGACTCAGCCAGCACGTCAGATCACAGTTTTGTCATCAACCAAAGAGTGAGGTGGACGTACCACGAACTTTGGCGTGCGCCAGCCGAAGCCCGAGAGCGTGTAGTGCGTGCTCACTTCCGCGTTCGAGCGCAGCGGGTATGTGACCCAGGCGATGAGCATGCACACAACTGAGAAGACCCTGTTGTCCGCATGGACAGCGACAGCAGTGTGAGCTTTTTGGCGCAGTCCCATTCAGAAGCCGCAGTGATTGTGCAGGCTGTGAACGGACGTACGCGTAGAAGAGGAAGAAGCCCTTGCGCGTGATGCCGTGGATGTGCAGGAGCATGAAGACGTAGCCGGCGGCGTTGAAGAGTCCGGAGATCGTGCTCGTAACGAATCCGGGGCGTTCGAAGAGCTGTACGAACTGGAAGGAGCAGATGTAGACCGAGTAGCCGCCGATGCCCAGGCACGAGTAGCCAATGATGATCGAGTAGCCCTTGCCGACGCTCGACTCGCCGTACGCGAGCATGAGGTTTCCCATGAACGTGATCTAGTGCGCACAGTGACGAAACAGAGGTAAGCCACCAATTTTGTGGTGTTTGCCGAGCACATCGAGACACGCAGCGCACGTACAAGGAAGCCGAGCATGACGCACAAGCGCGGGCCAATGATGTCAAGCAGGAAGCCGAAGGCGGCGTTCGCGAGACTGAGGCATAGGAAGCTCGTGGAGAAGATGTACTGGAGCCAGACCTCCTGGTCGGCGCACGTGACGCCAGCGATCTCTTCGTTCGCGTCACAGAGCTCGCTCCACTGGCCCTCGCCCACGAGCAGTGAGTACAGCGGGCCGAATCTACGCACAGAGATCAGGGTGGTCAGCTTTGTGCATACGAGCCTTGGCATGTACTGCCGGCTGCAATGGCAGACTCACCCGAGGATCAGTCCGCCGGACATGAACGTGATGAGGAACGCGGCGATGAGCAGGATGCAGACGCGGCTGACGCGCCAGCTGGACATGGCGTTCTGCACGCGCACGTGCTCGCTGATCTCCTCGGCGCTCACGTACGCCGTCGAGCTCTTGCGCGTCGTGGGCGTGTGCGGCATCTCCATGCTGGCTGGCGAGGGATCGGCTTGGTTGCGTGGAGGAAGTTAGCAGACAGCTTGAGCACCAGGACGCAGATTGAGATGTGAGAAGCCGGAGAGCGCGAGGGACTGACTGGTGTGCGTGGCGGGACGGCCGCTGGTGCAGTCTGGAGGATCAGCAAGGGATGTCGAAGTTGCCAAACAAGGGGAGCTGGCTTCCGATGTGTCCCTGCTCAGTTTTTGGATTTGTCGGCCTCTTATAGTCAGTCTGTGTTTTGCAAGGTGTATTTATAGTGCTGTTTGTATGTGAGTGATATACGATGGATAAAGAGGTCAGTGTACCATCGACTAGATGGATGATCTCAGGTCGCCCTTCTGTTATTGACCGAGCAAGTCGCCATCATCAAAACGGGGTCCGAGCTGCTGGAAGCAGACGCGGACCATAATCCATTGCAGTCGCGCAAGGACTTGCATTGAGACAGCAAACCCTCCCCAATGTCGACTCGACTGCGCAGTCCGTGTGGACGCTGGTCGCCTCTCCTGGTGTCCCAGACTGCTGGCGGTGCAGACTTTTCAGCAGGAACTCTCCCGCCTCGCCCTCGTCTCGAAGAGCATGTTGGCATGTGTGCTGGCGAATCCAGCCATCTCGCGATACTGGACATGTTCGATCAGCGGATCCGAGGGCCAGTCGAGTTGGGAAGCTCATTGGACAAGTTGCCTCGTGCATCTTCAGGCAGCAGCGAGAGGGTGCCGAGATCGGGATGGAGACGCTGGGTCTCCGTTCGGCGAAAGAACCGGAGCGACTCATCGGAGATCTCGGCGGTCGCGATGGAATGGGGTGCCGGTGGTTGGACGGCATGAACACTCGCGCTGGCTGTTTACGATCAGCAGTGAGGAATCTGATTGGCTCGCTCGATCCGTGATGCACACCGACGACCCTGCAAGCGATTCGCTCGGATTGAGCGGGAGTCCAACGAGCCTCACGCCGAGAGCTCCGATCGCATCGACCAGTTGTTCGGCAGCTCGGTCCACTCTACTGATGTGTGAGTGCTTTGTTGTGTGAATGCGTCAGCGCTCTGGCGACGAGATAGAGAGAGAGAGAGAGAGAGAGAGAGAGAGAGCGACATCTCGGAGTAAAATGACAGGAGGAGGAGCAGAGTGTGATGGAGGCGAGATGCATGCATGCATGCAGGGATGGATCGTTCCGTGTGGACAAGTGGCTGCGCAAACAGGAAGCGCTGGCGTGGTGCATCTCGAAGAGCCGTTGTTGCAGCAAGTTCTCAAAATCATGGGTGCTGGGTCGCCTCTCGTCCACGTCGAGGTTGCTAAGGTTTGAGACAACGAGAAGCAATGCGATCCTCGCCACACAAGACGAGGAGCGAGCGCTGTAGGCGAACAACAGAAAATGTATCGATACTGCACGAATTGACCCTGATGTGCTTCAGCAGAGCGCGGCGAACTCCGACGTTCAGCTCGAGCTGCAACTGGAGAGATCGGAGAGGCAGCGGAAGCCTCTGCGCTCAAGCGCGAGTCGCCGGCTTTCGAGACTGGCGCAGCGCTCAAGATGGCGGAGCAAACGGATTCGTGGACGTTTGTCGAGCCGAGCCGAGCCAAAGTCCTCGCTACATAAATTGTTCCCTTTATTCCGAAGATAAATCCTCTGGTAAAATTGTAGAGAATTTGATCCGATACTTAGCCAGACCATTCAATTCCAATAAAATGCGTCATGGATGCCCTCTCGAATTCACTAGCTCTCTCCTTGACTTTCTAAACAGGCTCCCTTTATTACAAAGATAAATCCTTCGAAATAATCGTTTTTGGCTGAGTCCGAGCCAAATTGATAGGAACTCAGGCTCACGAAGAGCATCCTAGGGACAGGGTTAGCGTTTCAGGCCGACCTACGGATGTAAATGTATCGAATCAGAGCCCATAACCGAAACAACAGGGAATCAGATCCACGAAAAGCATCCTAGGGAGGGTTAACGTTTTGGCAGCGCTTGGTTAAATGTGCGCCAACTCATTATAAGATTTATTACCTACTTATTGAGGATAAAACCTTTTTACCACATCGTAGTGACCTGAGTCGAGCCAGAAATTGGGCACTACGAGCATCCTAGGGTAAGGGCAAATCGTAGTGGCCGATTTATCTATGTTAATTGTATCGCATCAGATCCGCTACAATGTTGGAGAGGGTTTATCTTCGTAAAAAGGAGCCCGTTTACATTATTTAAGAGAGGCAGATCCAGCTCGGACACAGGCGCTCACATAAACGATTGATGGCGTGGGCCACACACACAGCCGGCTCTCCAGCATCAACATCGAGCCAAAAATCCCTTCCCGAGCCGAAATGGCGCCGCACGAGACGCAGCACACGCTGGCGGCGCTGAGCGACGCGGTCCTCGCGCGGGTCCCGGCAGCAGCGCGGCGCCGCGTGGACATCGACCTGCTCCCTTCCTCCTCTTCCAGCTCTACGAGCCACAGCCATCGCGACCCGCATCCCAGTGGCGCAGACTCAGACGACGCGGCGCTCGGTCTCCTCATCGAGCACGAGCAGCGCGAGCTCGAGCGCCGCGCGGGGGGAGCGCTCGACTGGGAGAGCGTCTCGCTGGCGCTGCGCGTGCTCCACGCAGAGACGCAGCGCGAGTTCACGGCCACGACCGAGCAGCTGACGGCGCTCGACGCTCAGGTCCAGCAGCAGCTGCAGCTCTTGCAACGCAGTTCGGATCCTGAGAATGGCGCTGGAGCTCCGGACGAAACGGTGGACAAGCGGATCCAGACGACGCACGCTGACGTGGGCGAGCTGCTGCGCGAGCTGCACGACTCGGAGAGCCACTTCCACGCCGTCGCAGAGCTCGTGGCGCCGGCGACGCGCAAGCTGGCGCAGCTGGAAGCCCGCGAATCGTACTACCAGGCGGCGCTCGAAGTCGAGAAGCGCAGCCAGCACGCCAAGGCGCAGGCGATCCAGGCGACGAGCGATGCGCTGGACGCGTTCCAGGACTTCACGGCGTTCGCGGCCACGCTGCCCGTCGCGTACACGCACATCCGGGTTCGTACTCAAGTGTGTGTTGCGGGCTCGCTCGTGTGGGTTTACCGGTGTGTCTGACGAGGGATCGCTTTGCGTGTGCTGTTATGTGCGTGTGTCGTACAGAGAGAAGCGGAGCGTCGCATCGCAGCGCTGACGCAGGATCTAAAAACCTTTGCGCTCGAGAAGCTGCAGAGCGCGCTGGAGAGCGTGGCGTGGCCCGCTGAGCTCACTGCTGCAGACATGCAGAACCAGGTACGGCGCTTGTACGCACGAGTGTGACCATTACGCGTGGGCGTCTGGGATAACCCTGTCGAGTGCTGGAACCCCGTGCGACTTGTATGCAGGACGCCGAGACGAGCGAGATCGGCCGCGCGTTCCACTATTTGCTGGCGCTGCAGCTCAGTCAGCAGAGCCCCAGTGGGAAACCCGAAGAGAGCGAGGAGCTCTGGGCGGTTGCGTGCCTCTTTACCGCGATTCTCGCGCGCTTCCGGTACCACTTTGAGCGTCCTGAGAGCCAGACGAACCGCCTGGCCAAGCCCGAGTGGTTTCTGAGCCATATCTTGTCTCAGGCGCGCGACCACGCGCTGTTTCTCGAGCGCGTGATCAGTCCGCAGCTGGAGAAGCAGAGCGCGCGGCTCGCTTGCTGCGACGCCCAGGTGCTGCTGGTGCGAGCGCTGATCCGAGCGGCGCACCGCAAGCTGCGCAAGGAGATTCCGAGTCTCATTTCAGTACGTGCCTCCTGGCTGCTCGATGGAGACGCTGGACGGCTGCGTGAGCGTGTGTGGGACTTGTTGGCTTATCATCGTCTTTTGTCGTACATGTCCACTCGCAGCAAAAAGCGCTGTTCTGCCACACGCTCGACGAGGTGCTGCTCTTCGAGCAGGCGATCGACGACGAGTTCGGCTACGCGACGTACGCGAACACGAACCGCACGGCGTTTCCTCGGTGCGTCGACGTGTTCACGGAGGACATGAGCGTCTTCATTGCGTGGACGAGTGTCGACGTGGATTACGCCAAGCACATGCTGCTGGACGTCGTGTTTGACGATCAGAAGAAAGCCTGGGCGATCGCGGACGCAGAGGATTTCAGTGCCGGCGGCGAGCACTTCGGGGACGTCGACGATGTCGAGCGCACGGTGCCGCGTGGCGTGCTGCACTTTGCGTCGCTGCTGGACTTCATGTGTCGCAGGTTCACGTTCATGGCGAGCGAGGAGCACCGGTTCCTGTACTTGACGCAAGTGCACCACTTGCTGCTCAAGGACATGCTGCGCGAGTGCGAGAGCCAGGCGCGAGCGACCAACGTCCATGGCGCGAATGCCGCGCGGTGCGTGAGTGCGATCGCCGAGCTCTGTGTCGTTGTGAATGCAGTGCAGTACATGATCAACTTGCTCTCGGCGTGGGAGCAGAGCAGCGTGTTCATCGAGCTGACGAAGAAAGTCGTGCAGTCGGAGAGATCGCGGAGCCAGGTGCTGAAGATTCACCTCGAGTACTCCAAGTCGGTGCTCAAGAACGCCGCGCAGGCAGCGTCGAATGCGGTTCTCACGCGCGAGGAAGCAGTCGCGGTGCGCCAGGCGATCGCAGGTCCCGGCTCGCTCATCGGACCCACGGCGGCGTTCTCGGCGGCGTACTCTGTCGGCTCCAAGACCATGCGAAGTCTGCTCGGACGCTCCGACAACATCGTCAACGAGGATGACCACGGCAGCAGCGCTGCAGGGAAGGCTGAGGCTGCGCATGGTGTCTCGGTATCCGACGCGCTGCCTGCCGCGGAGCAAACAGAAGAAGAGGAAGAGCTGATCTTCTCGCGCTCCATCTTTGAGCGACAGATCGCAGAGTTCAAGTCGCTGCTCCAGCGTTTGCTCAACAGCGCCTCGGATGTGCTTCTGTCGGCGTTCCAGCGCGACGCGAAGGCGTACAAGCAAAGGTACGAGCTGCTACGAACACGACGACAGGCACTCGGGTTCTAGCTACGACATGTGAGATCTAACGATGCTGTGTGTGCCTCTTTCAGTTTGTACTCAGCAGCAGCGAACTCGGCAGACGGTGCTGGCGACGCGCACCGCGATGTGTCACCAGAGCTCGGAACCAGTTTGACTCACTTGACGCGCGTCTTCGCGGTCGCAAAGAAGCTGCTGGCTGCAGAATGCCAGGCGCGGCTCGTCAAAAGCGTGGCAAAAGCGCTGGACGAGCTCTTGTTCGATGTCGTGGTCGCGCGCTCGCTGAGCGATTCGTACTCCAGCCAAACTGCTGTCGCGCACACGCTGGGACTGTGCGCAAGAGAGCAGTTTGCGTACGACGTGGCGATGGTCGCGACGGTGCTCGAGCGCCTCGTGTCCAAGTCGAGAAAATACATGCGCAAGACGTCGGATCTAGCAAATCTGTTTGCTTTGGAGTCGGCGAAGCTGAGAGAGCTCCGTAATGCGCTGGTGGATGAGAGCGAGCTGAGCGGCGCGACGGCGAGCATGGAACAGATCACGACCATGCTGGAGGTCTGCAAGGTCTTTTCGATGCACCCCGAGCAGGTGCTGCAGGTGTGCGACCAGATTCTTTGACACTTGAAGGCGAGACATTGGCTGACAGACGAGAAAAAGATACAAGAGGACCAGCAGTGACGAAAGAATCAAGATGAAGCGAGAATGAAGTCGAGAAGGATGAGTACTTCGAGCTCCGAGTCATTTGTGGTTGAGTCGAGACACATTTCGATGGATGCTGCCGATGGCGTAGACGCGAGTCTTCGAGCAGTGGTCGACTGCGGCAGTTCGCTCCGCCGCACACTGGTGGCTGCACTTCTGCGTTTCTAATCGTCTGCACAGAGCCTGGAGACTCTGGAGGCTTAGGCTTACCTCTGTCAGGACGAGGTTGTCGGTGTCGATGTTACGCACAGAACCAACGAGGATACTGGGTTCTAGGGGACAGAGTTGTTGGTGTCTGAATCCTCGTTCTCACAATCAAGAGTCTCCTCTTAGCAACGAGGTTTGCACGTCATGACACAGAAGCTCGCACTGCGCACATTGTGCGGCGCCTGAGCTACTGAGGAATCAAGAGCTTCCTTCTGCCTGAAGCAGTCGACTCTCTTCGTTTCGACGCAATCTGTGGTTTCATCAGCGCATGAGATCTGAAGAGCGCTACACAAGCAGTGTCACACACTCATGATGCAGTGAACGCTATTTGAAGCTGATGGATTCGCTCGCGCGTAGTCGGCACTCTGAAAGCCTCCGATGAGGGGTCCAAGCGCACCGCGGCGTCGTGAGTGTGCTGGCAAACCTGGATGCTTCATTTCATCAATGTCAGCTTTCGACTGTACCATTTTGTGTCGCATTGTACCCCAGGGCCATAGATGAAGCACTATTTTGGCCAAACATGGCGGCCAGAATAAAGCAAAAATTACCTTTTCTAATCCGAGTCATGGAAAGTTGCAATGTAAAATCTGCGAATCTATTTATTAAGGTCTCACTCACAGCATCACAAGAAAATCGCAATTAAGTCCCCATATACAGTGCGCGCCAAAAAGTTAGGGACAGGGTAAAAAATCCGAGAACGGTCGATTTGTTTTTCAAAAATGTGTTTGCGAGCGTGAATTTTTGGGAGATGATAGAACGCATTGCGCTCTGTTTGATGATGTAATTTGAGCT
>JAADWH010000312.1:0-27484 GCA_023335995.1 Globisporangium nagaii
ACCAAGATCTTTGCGTCGTTCGACACGAACACGGCCGCGGGCTTCGGTGCGTCGATCACGGACCACTACAAGCAGCTCACGGGCGTGGATCCGCAGACCCACGAGGAGTGGCTCGAGGCGAACAAGGCACTCCTGAAGTCGTTCTAGACGATTTTGCCTCTCCCTTTTTCATTCATCCTGATTGCATCGCTCGTAAACGCGATACAAATGGTTGGCGAGATAGGTGCAGTCAGTCCCTCAACACATACACTGCGATGGTGCCGCAATGCTCGATCGACTCAGTGAGCATCTCGCCTCGTGCTCGGGGACTGCAACTCAACTCCACAGCGCCAGCAAGCGCTGGACTTGCACTCGCACTCGCTGTTTCAGGCGTAGTCGCTGGGTCTCTATTGTTGTTGTTTTGTTCCTCATGCGGTCAGGACTACGCTCTGTTGGTGTGGTGCTCGCCACGGGTTACTCCGGAGCGCTGGGTCGCTGGACGCGCGTGAAGTTCGCAGCCTTCGAGCGCTCGAGCATCTTGAGGTCGCGCTCGCCCTTGCGCAGCAAGTGCTCGATCACGTTGAAGTCCATGCGGCCCACCGATGTCGCCTAACAGGAACACAACACACAGCCACAGCATCAGTGTCAAAACCTGACACGCATGAACGAGATGCGTCACCATCTGAACGCACATCGTCGCGGAAGCGCTCGCGCACGTATGTGAGCGTCGTGTTGTCCGCTGCTGCTGCTGCCGCTGCCGCTGTCTCCTGCTGTGTCGCGAGCGCGTGCTCCCGATCTTTCTGCTGCGCCGCACGCAGCGCGCGCTTGTAGAGCGCGAGCACCTGTTTCTGCAGCCCGGACTTGGTCGGCCCCGGCGGCTTCATGGCCCTCGCGGCGCTGTTGATCACCGTCACCATCCCGCTCTATAGAGAGTCTGCTGCGGCTGCTGCTCGTGGACGACGGATGCAGACGCTGGACTTGCTCTCGTTGTCGGACTTGATCGTGATCATCGTCAGATGGACGATGAGCGCTCTTTTCGGAGCGGTACAGTGTACCGGCGAGGCTACTGAGCCGCTTCGAATAGAGCTCTCGAAGTCTTGACGCGTCAAAAATTGCCAGAGCCATATTTTGACACGCAAAGACACGAGAAGCAGGAATGGCGCCGACGCCGGAGCTGCTGTCCAACCCGCCGTGCTTCCGCTCGGGGCTGCTCTGGGGAATCGCCACCGGCGCGCTCATCGGCGGCCACCGCTTCCGCACCACCAGGCAGGTGCGCACGGCCTGCGACTGGGCCGTGCTCGCCTTCGGTGGCGTCGCCGCCGGCTCCTGGTGCGTCTGCATGTGGCGCAAAGTGACGCAAACGCGTTCACTATGAGATTGTGTGCTGACCAATGAGTGTGTGTGTGGCTCGGTGTCCCCACTGACGCCTACTCGACAGGCTGGTGTGCCGGACGACGTACTTGACGCGCGTGCGGCAGACGCGGCAGTTCATGGAGGTGATGAACAACCCGGAGAAGAAGGCCGAGGCGGAGCAGTTCCTGCGCTCGCGCGTCGAGCCAAAGCAGGACGAGTGAGCAGTCAGAGGCTCACGGACAGCGGACACGCTGCGTGTGACGCTATCGCCAGATAACCCAATAGAGAACGCCTACGAGCAAGCCAACCATGCGTGCCTCGCAATGCCGCGCTGCGGCGTGTCTGCGTTTCGACCAGAACCGGCATCTGCTGTTTATTCGCCTTGCGCGTCGTGACCACAGCGGTTGTCGACATGTTCGCCTTGTTTGCCTCTTCCTCCTTGCCACTAATACACGAGATGACGGCGCTGTTTCTCAAACTCATCGGTTGGCTCTTTGATTCTCGTAGCTCTCCTGCTCCTGCTGCTCCTGCTTCGGATGTCTCTATCAGCCGGAGAAGTCAAACGAGTTCTTTCGCTCCCGGTAGTACTCATCGTAGTCGTCCAGGAAGTCCGCCTGCGGTGGTGGCGGCGTGGCGAGCGTCACGACAGCGGACGCTGGTGACTCGGCACCGCCCTGCTTCTTCTGGCCCGCGAGCTGCTTCGCCTGCTTCTTCTTCGTGTCCTTGTCGACCATCTGCGCGATCACGCTAACCATCTCACTATCTAATGGGGCGGCAGAAGCCTTCAGCGCGATCTCGATCAGCGCCGGGTGGTGCTTCTCCTCGTACTTGAACTTGCACTTGAGCTCCTTGCGCTTCCGGTTCGGGAACAGCGTCGCCATCATCGAGAAGTTCGGGCCGACCTGGCTAAGGCACTGCATGCGCACAAAATGCAACACTGTCAGCATCAAAAACGCCTCGACATCGCCAAAGCAACCACACCAAACTCCACGACTCACGTAGTAGAACTGCTTCGTCTCGTCCTTGGCCCAGCGCTTGCCCGGCGTGTTCGTCTGCGCATAATACCGCGCGCCGCTGCGACGCGGCATCTGGTCGTCTGGGTCCGAGAGCTCGCCGCTGCGGTGCGACACGTCGCTGATCTTCACCGTCGACTCTAAAATCACCATCTTGCCGTCAATGATCTCCACCTGCGGCGTCACGATCGACCCGCCCAGCGCAGCAGACTCGGACGAGACCGAAAACGAGCGCGCGCGATTAAGAGCGTGCGAGTTGATCAGGCTCGACCCGCTGTTGCTGCCACCGCCGCTGTTGCTGACTGGGTTGTCGACAGAATTCGCGTTCACTTCCTGCTCATGGCGGTTCACGCGCTTGCCCTTCGGAACCGTGAGTGCGAGCTCGCCCATCGTCATCTGCGACGGCTCTTTCTTCAGCAGCTCGTCCACCTTCGCGCGCGACGACTTGCGCGTCATCGACGTGATCGACGACGACGAGTTGCTGCGCTTGCGACGCGTCGGCGGCGTCACCCGCTCCTTCAGCGCCAGCGCGCGGGACGGGCTGCTGCCATCTTCGTTCTCGTCGTCCTCTTCCTGCTGCTTCAGCACCGACTTGGCCCACATCGTCGCTCGCTCGCGAGCTGGAACATATATCTGCACACAGTTCGCACGCAGCGCGGTCAGAAAGTGGTTGGTTGCCACAATCTCTGAGATTGCATCGGTTGAATGATACACACACACCTTTGCGTTTTCTTCTGGGAGTTCTAATTCGTTCGGGTCCACGTCCTCGTCCTTGTCGTCGTCGTGCTCTTCCTGGGAATCAGTCGCGTCTCTATAGCTGCCTTCCTTCTTGGCTTGACGGCGGAGCTGCAGATACACAAGAGCCATTCGTTTACCAAGGTTAGCAGCCCCAACTGTCATCCATCCACGCACCAAGAAAGGCAAGCCAGCAGCACATCACAAACGAGACGCACCGAGCGTCGCGCCACCTTCGTTGGTCCCTCACTGGCGACAGCGTCCGTCGCATCCGGGCTGCGACGCTTGCTCGCCTTGCGTGGCGCCGCCGCCGCCGCATCGCTCTTCTTCTCTGGCTTGGACTTCAGCACGTCGTCCTTCTCGATCACTGCTGGAGCGTCCGCGTGGACAAGCGCCGGCGAGCCGGAGATCGAGATCGGAGGGATGCTCTGCACACGCGCAGACGCCTGCGCAGCGCGGCGTGGCGACTGGTGCGGCTTGATGTCGAGCTTCCGCACCATGCGCTACGAAGAAACACAAGCACAGCCAACATATCAGATATCCATGACCTCACACCCAGCTGGAGCACAGGCGATAAGCCAACCTTTGCAGCGTTGTTCTCCTGGGTGACGATGGCAGGTGGAAGCAGCGTCGTCGTCGCGCGCGGGCCGAGCACTGGGCTCGCGTGGTGCTGCAGGTGGCCCCCGCGCAGCTCCGACGAGCCGCGATATACCGGCCCAGCCGACGTGATCTTCGCGAGCCGCTCGACGCGCTGCGTTCGTTGCTCCTACATAGCAGCAACACATCGTCAGATTACCATTTTTGTATACATCCACATCCAGCCAGCCAGCCAGTCGAGCACATTCGTCGTACCGAAGCGCGCTGCACTGGGAGAATCGGCGAGCGCACAGACTGCTGCGGCTTGACGCTTCCAGCAGAGCTCGGACGCGCCGCGAGCGAGCCGCCTGGCGCGATGCCGCCAGCTCGCGGCGTCGACGTCTGCGACGGCGGCGCGCTCGCAGAAGTCACGACACGTGTCGCTCGAGGAGCAGGAGTCTCTGCCGGAGCCGGAGCCACGACTGCTTGCACCTGGATCGCTGGCGGCATCGCCGACGGCTCGTGCTCCGGCTGGCTGTCGGTCGACCCGGACACATTCTCTTCGTCGTCATTCTGCCAGTCATAAAACAACACGCGCATTCGTTAGTGGGTACAACACAATAAACTGCCAACGGTGGCAAGCTGAATAAGAACTGTGATGCCGCCGCACCTCTGGCGTCACTGGCACTGCAGCCGCAGCGTCTTGGCCCTCGCTTGACGAAGCTGCCGGCGCGCGCTTGGTGCGATCCGCTGCATTATAAACAGAAGCCAGAGGTCACTATTAGCACATTGGCGCATATCAGAGGCACGCCACGCTGCATTTCAACCCATCGTCGCACATACAGAGACGCATGAGCGACAGCAAACGCGCCAGCACGATCGTCCATAGACTCGTACTCCCACATAAACGCCATGGACACCTCTATGCAGCGCATTGTATCAGTCAGTTCAGCTCGTCAAGTACCGTTTGATGGCTTGGCGCGCGGCGCGATCGGCAGCCGCGTGGGCTTGCGGCCCTTGTTCTTGAGCAGCAGTGGCACGCGGGACGCCATCTCTCTCGCTCTCTCGCTCTCTCTCTCCTCAACTCGTTGCGCTCTCTCGCTGTCGCTTTGTGCGTCGATCAATCGGCAGATGCTGCACACGCCGACAGGAGATCTATGGAAAGAACGGACGACGTGCAATCGGTGATCACGCTGCTCTGCGGCTTCGTTCCGCCAGGAGGCTGCAGCAGATGCGTGTGGGCAGATGGATCCTACGGCGCTTGCTTGTTCTCTCGCTCTGTGGCGCTCGTGGATGGACGCGCAGTCGCGTCGCCTCTGACGCCTGTGCTGTCGCCTGTGCTGTCGTGCTGCTCGACCTCGTGTGGCCGGTTCTGCGCTGCGATTGACAGGCGCCGCAAGGAATCCGCGGCATAAAATGCGACCTGCTGATTGGTCATAATGAAGAGTGTGGCGGACGTGAGTGGATGAAAACGGGAGGGATAGGATCGCAGATTTTCAGCGAATCAAAAGCGCGTTCTGTTTTCAGCCAGTTGTTGCGCGGAGGTGTGTGATATCGAGTTGGAGAGGATGCACTCCGAGAGAGAGCGATTTTCATCCTTGATGGCGGGAAGCAGAGACGAGCAACTCACGTTCGCACTCCAACCGCTGCATGGATCGCTGCGGTTAGCTCAAGCCGTTGGTGCACGCGTCGGTGGTGCCGCGGTGGCGGTTAGCGCCTTGGTGTTCAGATCTCACCTGTCGAACCAACTGGAGGATGTGCTCGCAGACTTGCTCGTCCTGTTTGCCTTCCGTGTCGAGCTGGACGGGCGTGGTTGCTGTCGATGAAAAAGACAAACTCGCAGCCAAGAGCGCGAGCACTGCCGCTGCCAACGACGGCGCGGTGTTGGGCATCCACAAGATGAGCGAGTCTGCTCGTTCGTTGGAGATTGCGAGCAAAATGCAAGATGCAGCGAGTATGCGTGCAAAGCGTCCCTCGATTCGTTCACACCTCGTCAGCGTGCATATATTTCTTTCTGTCCAATCGCTGGCCACCGCCAGCTCGCATACAAACTCCAAGTGCAAGCAGCGCCGGTCCGTTCAAACCGACCGAAAAGGGAAAGCGAGCAGGACGAGACGACACGATGGCCGACATGGACCCCGTTGCGCGCGCGCGCGCGATCGCTGCCCGCCTCGCGGCCACTGCGATCCCCTCGGACGCGCTCGGCAAGCGCAAGAGCCGCTGGGAGGTGCGTCTTTTTGCGCTGTTTGTGTCTCTGGACGTTTGTTACCGCGCCACTTTGTCTGGCTGGGCATTGTGTGTATGAGGGAATGCGTGTGAGTGGATCATCGGCGCATTTGCTGTGGATCTGTGCGTGTGTGTATGTCTCCCTGTGTGGTGAAGCGATGTGGATGTGATATTAACCGTTGTGTACGATGGGCTGCTGTGGGTATTGCTGTAGGATGACGGTATGCGGAGGGATCATGCGCGGCAAACCGCTTTTCCGCATTGCGTGCTGTGATGGCTGTGGCGGTGGTGGATTGTGTATGGGGATGCTGACGTGTATGCTGCGTGTGTGTCGCCAACACAGCGGATGGCGGTGTGCGTCCTGCGCCTGGAGGCTTTAGCGAGAAGAAGCGCAAGAAAGTGTACATCCCAGTGGACAAGTACCCGGACATCAACTTTATGGGTGAGCGCTTCGGTGCATTTTCTCTTCGAGCTGCACGCGCAGCGAGGCTGACGGTGTCCTCCCCCTTTTCCTCTGACGCGACCAGGTTTGCTGATTGGACCTCGCGGCTCGAACCAGAAGCGTATGGAGGACGAGTCCGGCGCGAAGATCCTGATCCGCGGCAAAGGCTCGTCGAAGGACCCGACGGGCGACCCGGACGAGAACGAGGAGCTCCACGTGTTGATTACGGCCGAGAGCGACGAAGCGATCGCGAAGGCGCAGAGCGCGGTTGAGGACATCCTCTTCAACCCGCAGCAAGCCATGAAGCTCAAGCAGGAGCAGCTGAGAAAGTATGTCGTGCTTGCAGGCATGGATGATAGGTCATGTATGCTGACTGTGGTGCTGCTTTGTGCTGAAAGGGTGGCGGAGCTGAACGGAACGCTGAACGAGAACTACGGCAACCGCGACGGCGGCGACTCCGGCGGTGGCGGTGGCGGTGGCGGTCGCTACGGTCCTGGCCCTGGCGCGGGAGGCGGCGGCGGGTACGCGCAGGAAGCCAAGGACGCGACCACGGATATGCAAGTGCCGCGCGACCTCGTCGGGTACATCATCGGTCGCGGCGGCGAGACGATCCGCGACTTGCAGATCAAGTCTGGCGCGCACATCCAGATCGTGCGCGAAGACGAGGGCGCGCCAGCCACGCCGCACCGATTCGTGAACATCTCCGGCACGGAAGAAGCGGTGCAGAAAGCGCAGACGATGATCCAGAACCTGATTGACGAGCGCATGAACGGCGGGCGACCAGGAATGGGCGGCGGCGGTTTCCGCGAGCGCGACGACAACGACCGCATGGCTCGATACGGCGGCGTGAACCCGGACGGCTCCGAGTCGATGGAGCTGCTGATCCCGAACGAGCGCGTCGGTCTGATCATCGGCCGTGGCGGCGCGACGATCAAGAACATCCAGATGCGCACAGGCTCGAGCGTCACGATCCCGCAGACGCCGGACCCGAACAACCCGAGCATGCGTCTGATCACGATCCGTGGCACGCTCGACTCGAAGGAAGCTGCAAAGCAAGAGATCATGGCGATCCTGAACGACGACCACGGCGGACCGCGTGGCGGCGGAGGCGGCCACGGCGGCAGCGTGATCTATATGCAAGTGCCGAACGACCGCGTCGGCGTGGTGATCGGCAAGCGCGGCGAGACGATCAAGGGCATCCAAGATCGCAACGCCGTGCGCATCCAAATCCCGCAGGTTCCGGACCCGGGCTCGAACCCGTCGGTGCGAACGATCTCTATCCAAGGTCCTGCGGAGATGCTGCAGCGCGCGAAGGACGAGGTCGACATGATAATCCTTCAGGGAGCTGGCGGCCAGGGCGGCGGCTACGGCGGGCAGTCCTCGTACGGCGGACAGTCCTCATACAGTGGTGCAAGCCACTATGGCGGCGGCGGCGGGTACGATCAGCAGCAGCAGTCGCAGTACGGATACGGGCAAACCCAGGCTGGACAGGGTCAGTACGACGCCTACTACCAGCAGCAGCAGTACGCGGGCGGCGCCGTCGCGGCGGCGGCGGACCCGTCGACCGCCGACCCGAACGCAGCGGCCGCTACGACAACGGCGACTGCTGATCCAAACGACCCGAACGCGTACTGGAACGGCTACTATGAGTACGCTGCGTATTATGGCGTGGAGGCGGCGAACGCGGCGTGGGGAGTGACTGGCGCTGCGGCGCAAGCGAGCGCGGAGGCGTACCAGCAGTACGCGGCAGCGGCGGCAGCAGGCGGTGCGACAGCGGCGACGACTGGTGCAGCGGCTGCGGATCCAGCGGCTTCTTCGGCGGGCGGTGCTTCGTCGACTGCAGATGCGTCGCAGGTTTGTTGATGTGCTGTGTTGCTTTTTCCCTTTCGTGTGTGTGTGTATGTGTGTGTGTGCCCGTTTGTCCATCTCGATTCGTCTCTCTCCGTCATGATTGTGGGTATTTGCGGTCGATCTGTCGTGGACGATGATTGATGCTGAGGATGATGAGGATGCAAATGCTGTGATGCGATGGTGGCGGCTGTGGGTTCACTCCCTGCGTCTTGTGTGCGATGGCTTTGGTGGTAATTTGTTTGCAATCTCCTCTCGTGCGTGCTCGAAAAAGGCTCAAGGTCCACCCGGAACTGCGTAAACCATCCACCTCCTCCTCCTCGTGGCTATCCGAAGATGTCGAATCCTCCTTGTGATGATGATCATGATCGTGCTCCTCTGTGGTCGTGACATGAAAGCTGGGCACGAGATGACCAGATATTCCCAGAAGCCCAAGCATCACGATGAAGAAGGCAACGAAGACGAGGAAGACGAGGAAGGCGACAAAGAAGGAAGGAAGGGTTTGAAGACGACGCAAGACAGCCAGTGCTCGCTCACGCAGGTGATATTGCCGAGCGCTTGTGATATCCTGGTGATGGTTTGCTCCTTTGACAGTTTGAAGCGAAGCTGAAAATGAAAACGAGGCGAGCGGGTAAACATTATTGAATGGGAAATTGTCATGGCAAACCGTTCGTGCTCCTTCGACTTTGTGTCAGGTTCATGTGAGAGTTCGCAGAGCTCGAAGCAAATGCTTCGAAGGGCTTTCTACGTCGCGGCGGTGAACCAGAGTCGCTGCTCGGCGATGAACTGCTTGACGCGCTGCGCCTCGCTGACCGTCGCCAGCACGATGCGGATCACATGCTGCGGGTTCGCCGGGCGGTAGTCGTCGCCAAACTGCTCGAGCGCGCGGGTTATCCGGAACTGGAAGCTCTTGTCGCGCAGACTCACGTGCACCTGGGTCATGTCGCGGTAGTACATGACCATCTGGATCTCCTTCGCCTCGTACGGATGCTGGAACACGTACGTGCAGTGGTCTTGGAGGAAGCGGACGGGGCACGGAAAGCGGCACTCGAGTTTGCCGACCGACATCCCGATCGTCGTCGCCTGCAGCTCTAGCGCGCTCGCTGAAGCCCTCGTCGCCATCGAGGAGGGCGACGATGTTGCATTGTGGATGCTGTAGGATGTCTTCAGCTGCGCCGTGATCTCCTGCGCGTTCTGCGAGATCGCCTTGAGCTGCTCCGAGAGCGACGGACGCTGTTGAAAGGAGCGCGATCGGGAGCTGGAGAGTGCCGAGCCGAGCGGCGACGAGAGTGCGACCTGCTGCGGCGTCCGGCCTCGAGCTGTGGCTGAGTGAACTGAGGTGATAGCAGAGATCGATGACGCGGACGGAGATGTTGGAGAAGCCAGCTGAGAGGCAGTCTTGCTTGCTGCTGTGGCGGTCGCAGCGGCGCTGTTGAATGACGGGCCGTCGTTCAGCTGCAGCGAGGAGCTGCCCCCGCTGTTGCCCCCGCGAGCCACGCGCTGCAGCACGTAGGACGGGAACGAGTCGCCTTTGAACGGCGCTGGGGACGTAGCAGCCTTGGTTGTGCGCATCCTGGATCGACAAGCACTCCGCTTACGGCACGACCAATCGCAATCGCCTCCGAGACGAGTGAAAGGAGCTCGACAGCCAGGAGCGTCATGGGGATTCGCAGCAGGCGCGAGGACTATCAATAGGAGGCGTCCAGTAATTATAGCGCGGCATTGGTGGCTGACTCCTGTGTCAACTCAATGTGCTGGATGAGGAGACGGAGTGGAAAGTCCAGAGAGCGAGCGAGAAAGCGAGAGACGACGAGTACTGTGCGACGCCAGCCAGCCTCTCGCATCCTTTGCAGCGAGCTGCCACGTAACGAAAGCGACCTCTTGACAGGTTCTGTCAGGCAGGCAGCGAGCAGCGCAGCGTCCCGCGCGCCATCTGTCGATCGAAACGAGACCGAGGCACGGCGTTGCCACCTCGCAGTTGGTGCGCTTTTCGAGTGTGCGAGATGGCTTCACAACTTGTCCGGCAGAGCAGAGCAGAGGTGGCCGAGCCAATCGCCGCCGCGTCACAACCAAAGCACTGGAGGACGCGATGAGTGGCGCGAACGACACGGAGCTCCTCATCGGCAAAGAGAGCGAGCGCCGGCGGCGACAACGTTCGCTGAACATTCCCTGGCGCGCATTGCTGGCGCGCAGTCCGCTCTATGTGAGCGTGAGTGCGCGGTGCACTTGAGCGAGCGCTGGTGCCGCTGCTGGCATCGAAAGGCGGTTGCTCGCAGCGGCTCGAAAGTGATGGCAGCCAGCCACGCGCTGCGCATTGTGACGTTGTCGCCGGCGTCGGAACGAAAAGCGGGTCTCGCGATCACAGTTTTGCTGCATGGGGAGCGTTCTTATCTGGACACGCCTAGGGCGTTGCTAGCAAGTATTCATATTATAATATCAAGACCAGATGAATGCTGAAGTGTAGACCGCATAAGTCGTCTGATCTTGGTGTGCGCAGATGCTGTGCTTCGCGAGCGCGCGACCGAAAATCCAACCGAGCGAGGAAGTGCGATGGGTACTGTTTGTGCTCCAGGCGTGAGTAATGCGCGCATCCCCATCGAGAGACAAACCAGCGCTCCCTGATTCGCTGAAATGGAGGCAGCGCAGGCTGCGATTCGCCGAAAATGGTTTCCTGGCAGATTGAGCGACCATCACTCCGGTCCAGCGAAATTAGCCAATTTTTTCTATAGAAAGGGAGAACAAAACACAAGAGAAAAACGAAGAAAGGGCGAGTATGTCGGCCTCGCGTGTTGCGTGTGGAATCAATGTGCGCATTCAGAGATGTTAAAAGGGTATCTCTGTGATACAGACGTGTGTCTAGTCGAAACACGAAGTATATGCTACATAAAGAGGTATGTAAGCTCCCACTTTTGCGGCCGCCGTCGCTTCCCCCGAAGCCGAGCGTGGTGTGATTGTCAAAGCCCGCCCAGCCCTCCAAACGAAAAAGCCCCCAGGCCCACAGCGCTCAGTCCCATTACGTCAGTCACGCTGCCACAGAAGGAAGACGAGGACGGAGCTCGACCGCGTCTCCCCCTCTCTGTCTGTACACGCCACACACACCCTTCACCACCACACACAGTCTCTACGAGCGACGGCGACCTGGTACGCGCCACCACACGACACGAGCAGCGCCAACCGCAAGAAGAACACATAGAGCACTAGAAAGCGATGGCGGACGACGACGCGGCACAGCGCGCGTGGGAGCTCGAAATGGAGATGGCGATCGAGGGCCGCGGCCGCACGCGCAGCCGGTCGATCCTCGCCGAGTCGACGTCCGAGCGCCAGCAGGAGGCCGAGCAGCAGCAGCAGCGCGGCTCCCGGAGCTCGCGCCGGCGCTACCACGACCAGGAGGACGGCGACGAGCAGATCTACCAGCTGGACGCGCTCGAGCGCGAGATTGACATCGTCGACGGCGGGCACGACCCGAGTTGGACGCGCAGCGACTCGGGTGGTAGCGCCACGGACATGCGCAGCCGCGCGCGCAGCTTCAGCGCGCGGAAGGTCGCCGAGATGGAGAGCGAGGAAGCGGCGGCGGCGGCTGTGCGGCATCGAGACAGCAGCAGCGGCCGCCGGCGTAGCTGCTCGTTCTCGTCCTTACAGCGCGGCGGTCACGGCGGCGTCGACCATGAGAACGGCGACGGCGACGACGGCGACGATGGCGAGACTGACACGGAGGAGATCGTGAAGCGCGCGGCGTCGCTGTCCAAGATCTACCTGGTCGGCTCGGCGCCCGTGGACGTGTCGAAGCTGCAGGACGATAGTAAAATAGTGGGCGTGAAGAAAGTCGAGGTGGTGCAGCCGACCGGCGCGCTGTCTGCGAAGGCGCTGGACGCGCTCTCGGAAGGGCTGCAGCTCTCGGTGGACAACAGCCTCATGCTCGGGCTGGCGAAAGAAGGTGAGAAGCAGCTGACGGAGGAGCAGCTAGAGGAGAAAAAGATGGAGGAGGAGGAGGACCACAAGCTCAAGGCCGAGAAGATGTCGACGCGGAAGACGCTGACCGCGCGCGCGTCGATGTTCAAGGCGAAGGTGTTCAAGAGCAAGACGAAAGCGCTGAGTCCGTCGGACCATGTTCGAGGCGGCGCTGGCGGGAATGGCGGGAATGGCGACGCTGCCGGCGCTTCGTCGTCGGCTACTGCTGCCGGTGCGAGCGAGAAAGCACAGGGCGGGGACGGCGCAGTGGACGTTCCGGCTGTGCCGAAGAAGCGCCACAAGCTCAAGCTGCTGCTGCTTGGAGACAGCGGTACGTGTCCGCGTCTTGGATTGCTGCGCGATGAGGGATGTGTGTTGAGACTGATATGCTGCACGTGGTTGATTTGCGGACACACAGGTGTGGGTAAGACGAGTTTGATGCGCGTGTTCTCGGGCGACGTGTTCTCCGAGTCGATGCTCGCGACTGCAGGGTGCGTTGTGCTGTCATTATGCTGCTGAGGGCTGTGAGAGTGTGTGGTGCTAATGGGAATCGGTCTGCTGTGCTTGTGCGTGCGTAGTGTGGATTTCAAGCTGCGTCACACGACGATCGCGGACGAAGACATCACGCTGCAGATCTGGGATACCGCCGGACAGGAGCGATTCCATCGGATCACTGCCAGTACGTGGGACTCATGCTGGTGCTTTCATGACTCCTCGACTCACCAGTGTTGAGTTGTGAGGCTGACAGTGTTGTCTCTCTCTTCTTCTGTGTGCTCAGCGTATTATAAGGGAGCGAATGGAATTGTTCTGGTCTACGACGTCAGCGACAAGAAGGGCTTTGACAGTACGTGGACGAGCACTTCGAGGTCGATGCGATGTGATTCGGCTGAAGTAGACTTGTCTAATGCTTTCATTTGTTCCTCTTGCAGACGTTGGCTACTGGATGAACAATATTCGGCAGTACTCGTCGCCGCACATGCCAGCGATGCTGCTCGTGGGCAACAAGATCGATCTGCCGAACCGCGTCGTGTCGTTCGAGGAGGGGCAAGCGGCGGCGAACCAGTACAACTGCCGCTTCATCGAGACGAGCGCGAAGACGTCGGAGAACACGAACGGCGCGCTCGAGACGATCGCTCGCGACGCGTTCCTCATGAGTCTGAATCGTGAGTTGGCGCATCTGGACCTCGCCGAGCGTGTCTGTGTCTGCTGTCGCCTGGATGGCTAACGATGTTCTCTTGCTGCTTTGCGTTGATTCTCACAGCAACGATGACGCAGAAGATGCTTCTTGAGAAGGAGAAATCGTTTGCGGGACGACGAAACAAGGAGAACTGCGTGATCCAGTAGCTTCTTCTTCCTCCAATCGCCGGCTCCCCGTTCTCAGCGTCAGAGTGCTGCAGGACCGATGGATCGACGAGATCACCGCGCCAGTCGACAAAAGGCTGAACAGCACAGCGAAGCCGCCGACAGAGAGAAAAGCATCGTCCTGTCAGCACACTTGGTCTCGGCTCTTCGTCGCGCGTCAAAAGTGAGCGAACGAGTGCTGAGCGACCGAGCTGGCGAACTCCGACGCGACGAGAACAACCAGAACAACAATCATCGACAGGGTGGTGTATATCGGAGTCCGCGTCCGCCCTCCGCCTCGCTCGACCAGCAAGCACATCACGACCGCCCCGCCCCCGCAGCTTCTCTCGCAGCCACGCTCGCTCCGCATAGAAGACACAGCACGCGTGGGCGAGAAGGACGAGAGCGAGAGGAAGCCGCGGAGAGTGCGTGCGTGTGTGCTGCTGGTCGGCGCCTTATAAACCCCGAAGCGAGCGCTCGCCGAAGAGCTCCAACACTATTTAAATCCAAGAACCAGCATGACAGAGAAAAAGAGAGTATGAGACCAGCACACGACATGGACGGAGGTTGGGGACTGGTGTCTATGTGTTTCTGTTGTTATGTGCTTATGACGAGGATGCGGGACGCATGGCGACGCATGGACGGCACAGGAGCGGGCTGGCTGGCTCGCAACGCGCACTGCTGCTGCTGCATTCGCTCAGCACACGAGGACCGCGAGCGCGACGGACGCGACGCTGGCGAGCACGCCGACGTGCACGACACCCGCAGCCGACTTGCTCGGCGTCGGCGTGGCGACGTTCGCGCTGCTTTTGGCCATCGAGCCGCTCGACATGGACGAGCCGTCGGCTGTGTGGTGCGTGCTGCCGGCGGGCGTGACCGTGGCTTTCACGACGGGCTTGGTCGTCACGTCCGCGCCGGCGCTGCCGTCCGCGTCGCTGCCGTCGAGCATCGGCGCGCCGACGCCTGAGATGAAGCCCAAGGCGCTGCCGTCTGCCGCCGCGTCCTGCGCGTACACGCTGGAGGAGGACGACGTCAGCGCCACGACGGCCGTGAGCGCGAGCACGAGGACGCTGGAGAGCTTCATATTGCTAGCTGGATGGATGGATCTGTACGTCGTTGGAGGTGAGCTGTGTGCTGGAGCGCGAATTGTGGAATGAGCCTCACAGCGGATTACCATGCGCGCGTCGCGGACACCTCGTGGCGACGGGTAGAGGCGGCGCTCGCCCATGTGTCCCTCCTGGTCAGTGGGTGCGAACGATGTGCGCGGGTGTTGCACATTGCGGATTGAGCGGGTTTCTTTGAGCCAGCTGGCGCGCAGGCTCCTACTCGGAGACGCGGCGACGCGAGCATTCGCGGTGGAAGGGTCGAGGGCGTTGGACGCGTCTGGTTCTCTCGCACAGCCTGGCGCGACAACTGCAACCTGATCTCCCGCGTCGTGGACGACGGCGGTCGTCCGAACGCGCACGCACGAGTACGGCGCTCTGTCGCGCTTCGTATGAGTGTTGTTGGCGCATGAGCAAATGCAAAATGGTACCAGAGAACCAGATGACGGCGGTGCGGCTCGCAAAGCCTGCTTCGGTACGACGCAAGGTCCATTCTGTATTCATCTACGCATTAACACTCAGCGACATCAAATAAAAAGTGGGGGCAACGCAAGTCGCGCTGACTGGAGACTCAGCACACGGACGCCGTCCTGCCTGCCGCGGCGGCATCACAGCGCAACGAGATCGCTCAAAGGGCTCGCTCGTCGCCGCTTGACTGCATTCTTTGCCGTAGATGCTTACGCCAAGAAGCTGATCGCCGCAGCCGTGAACGCCACGATCGCAGAGCCCGCAGCGACGCTCTCCGCGTTCGCGCTGGACGTCGGCGAGGGTGTCGGCGCCTTCACGTCGCTGCTCGCTTTGCCGCTCGACGACGACGCCGTGCTCGTGCTCTTCTTGCTGTCGCTGCTGCTGCCATCGTCGCTCTGGTCGCCCAGGTCGTCCAGCGCGTCGCCCTTGGATCCGTTCTTGAGCGAGTCCTCGTCAAAGCTGCCTGCCGAAGTTGACGACGAGCCAATCGCGCCGGGCTTGACGCTTGCCGGAGTCGTCGCCGCCGTCGATGCGTCCGCGTTGCTGTCGGACGCGGGCGTGGGTCCGACCGGGATGCCCGCGACGTCGCTCGCGCCGAGCGTGCCGGGCGTCGGGCCGACATCCGGCGTCGGCGCTGGCGTCACAGCCGTCTGCGCGCTGGAGAGCGCGACGCACAGTGCCGCGAGGACAGTGGAGACGACGACGTAGCTCTTCATGCTTTATCTGTGGCGCTTCTCGGTGCTGCGACTGGGCGGAGTGTGCTTGCGTGGAGCTTGCGTGGAGCTTGCGTGGAGCTTGCGTGGAGCTTGCGTGGAGCTTGTGTGGAGCTTGAGCGTAGCGGGGCGGATTCGGGAGTGGGGCAGGCTGGTGCTGATGCAGAGGCGACGCGGTGCGCTGTCCATAGATGCCATTTGGGTAGAAGATCTGCGTGTTGCGCATCACTTCTTTGGTGTCGACGACAATGCGAGCGGGTTCAGAAAACCTCTCGGAGGGCATATTGCTGCCGATATTGGTGGGTACGTGAGAGTGGGTGATCAGAGAGGTCCGAAAGAGGAGACTGATAAGATGGATAGACTGGGATGTAGCATGCCGAGTGCATGGATGCGGTTACCGAGGCTTTCAGAGAGCAAACTGGCGTCACAGAGAGAGACAGGGCGAGCTGCACTCTCGATGCTCGAGTAAGTTCGACAGCGATAAGTTGGCGACTTTGCTGAGCTCGTCCAGCGAACAAGCGCAAGGCCGAGTTCATGACTTCGCACAGGGAAGAGCAAAGGTATCGGCGCGTCGAAATGCGGCGGCGTCGAGCTGCAAGAAGCTGGGTTGAGAAATGCGTCCAAGTATTTCAGGTGTTTAAAATCCAGGCAACTTTTCGGTGAACAGCGTGCGACATCCAGCCTGCATATTTGCATCCTCAGTCGCAACTGTCTCCAATAATCTGGTGATTTCTACCGCAATGAGTCTCGGCAACCGCATATCCTCTCTCACTGACATAATCAATTTTTCAATTCATCCTCTCGCCGCAATTACAGCCAATCACGAGGCGCCGTGGGCGGGAAAAGAGCAGTGCCGAGCAAACTCGCAAGAGAATGCCGTCGCTCGCACAAACAACAACAAAAGAGACGCAGTCAGCTCAAAGCGGTCGAACTCGCCACGAGCCCACAGCGCCAACTTCTCTCTCTGTCTGCACGAGCGGGCTCTGCCACCACCACCACCACACGCACATAATGGCGAACCGATCGAACCACCCGATGTACCGCAACGGCGGCGCGAACGACGACCTCGAAAGCGGCAGTAACTACCAGGCAATGTCCGCGCAGCAGCTCGAGCGCCGCCGCGACGAGGACCTCGCGCGCCAGGACGCGATGCTCGACCAGATCCACAGCGGCGTGAAGGGGCTGAAGAACCACGCGCACGCGATCAACGGCGAGGTCGTCGAGCAGAACGTCATGATCGACGACATCGGCAACGTGCGTCTCGCATTCCATTTTTGTTGCGCGTGTGGCTGTGTCGATAAATGGAGTGGATGGCGTCTCGGACTGACCGTGTGTGTCTCGTGTGTGCTGGTATTGGGGATGAGTAGCGGATGGATCGCGCGCAGCAAGACATTGAGCGACAAGAGGCGGTCGCGCGCGAAGTGAACGCGAAGAAGAAGAAGGTGAGAGCCACGCCAATGGCGCCGCTATCACTGGTAGCTTTGCTCGCCGCCCGCACTAACCACTTTATCTCCACGTGGACATGTTCTGTGGGGACGCGACTCAACAGGCGTGCAAGTTATACGGCGTCATCGCGGTGCTCGTCGTGATCCTGATCGTCGTGTGGGTGATCCCAGGTCCAAGCAGCTAAGTCGACTCGGCCACGCCCAAGCATTTCGCCTTAGACACGTCCGCCACCTTGTCGCCAGCCCTCTCATCCTAATCGTGTATTTGAGCTTCATAAGGAGACGCCAAACCCAGAAACAAAACATACAATCAGCCGATGCCGAACTGTGCGCTTCCATTGGTTCTCGTTGGATAGGATGCGATGGCTGCCTTCTTACTTTATCGGTGGGGATGCCGCCCACGCGTACAACACTGGCGACGGCAACATGCCGACAACTTGCATCATCTTCATCATCTCTCTCTGTAGCCCTTCTTCTTTACTATTACGACAAAAACACGTACTATCTTCAAACACAACTCTCTTCTAAAACGCAGCGGCGAGAGCGGACGCAACCACGAGCACGACAGACGCAGTGAGGGTCGACAGATCCGCGGCGGCGTGCGCGCTCACGGCAGCGGACGAGGCGGAGGTGAGCACGGCGCTCTCGGACGAGTCATCCTCGTCGTCGTCCTCGACCGTCGTGGAGGACGTGGGCGACTTGGTCGCGGACACTGGCGCCATCACGTCGTTGATGCCGCCCGTCGTGCCGCCCGTCGTGCCGCCCGTTGCCGTCGAGTTCGAGGTGCCAGTGGCGCCGCTAGTGCCGCCGGTGGTCGTCGACGTGCCTGACGCGCCGGCAGCCGCGCAGCCGGTCTTGAGCTTCTCGTTCGTCGGCGTCTTGGTCTTGTCGCTCGGGTGCGAGATGCCGTCCGTGATGAGCGAGCCCGTGTTCGTCGGCGTCCACGTGCAGCACGGGTCGCCCATCTCCTGGCCGTTCGTGAAGCCGTCGCCGTCCGTGTCCGCCTGACACAGCGCCGTGGTCCAGGCGTTGCCTGCCTTCTTGAACGCCTTGCCGAAGTCGTTGAGCCCTTCCATGCCAGCAGCATCCGGGTGGCCGCACGCCGGCGCGTCGGGGATGTCGGCGCCGTTCGGCATGAGCTTCATGTACTTGGCGTACGCGTCTACGTGCTGGGTGGATGCACAGAGCGTGAGCGCCACTGCGGCGGCGACGACGTGCGGGTGCATGATTCTCGACTGTGCGCTTAGCTCGGACAGGCGGATGAGGGAATGCGAGCGGAAGAGTCGGCGGGTCGCAGCGGAGAGGCCGGCGCTGGCGACATGCGGGTGGTCGAACGGAGCGAGCGATCGGGAAGGAGCGAGATGCAGGCGGCCATCTGCTTCCGGCGCGCACGGCGGTGTGATTGTTGACTGCGAGGGGTTTCGATGCTGGAGCGAAGAAGCGCGGCTTCCGCGATGGCAGCTGGAGAGCGGAGAGATGGATGGATGACGCCGCAAACTGGCTTCCCGAGGCAGATTGGCCTGCTGTATTGGAATATCTGTCGCTTAGATGAATGTAAATACGCATTGAGCAGGTTTCTGAATGCCTTTCACAATCCAGAATATGACACGAACATGCTAGATAAGAAGGAAGTGTGGCTCTGCTCACCTGATGCGACTGACTCTTCATTTCTCCAGCTGAAGAGACACGAACAAAGATCCAAATGCATCGAGCTGTTTCTGGTGGTCATTTGCACGACGATCAGGCGAACGAAATTCGGTGCGTCTGCTGCGGCAACGAGGCGCTTGGAGCTCCTCTTGAGTGAGACAGCGAGGCACGAGCGGATACGTTTGTCGTCGATGGGAACGGCAGCGATTCTCCATTGGCAACATCGACTTGAACAACGCTGGTTGTCTTCATGGACTCACTTTATGATCAACATAATTGGTACTAGTACAAACGCAACTCTCTAAAACGCCACCGCCAGCGCCGACAGACACACGAGCGCGACCGACATCGCGATCGACGAGCCCGCTTGGTGCTGCGTCACAGCGGCGCTCGTGCTGTTGGCCGTGCTGTTGGCCGTGCTGTTCGCCTTGGCGACCGTGGAACTCTTGGCCGTGCTGCTGCTGCTCATGGACGACGACGAGTCGAAGTCGTCGATGTCCGTGGTCGTCGAGTTCGGCGACTTGGTCACGGACACTGGGGCGAGCACATCGGAGACCGTCGGCTTGGTGGTCGCAGTCGGCGCAGTGGTAGTCGTCGTCGTCGCGTTCGTGGTGGTCGCGGCAGCAGTCGAGCCCGCAGTGGTGCTGCAGCCAGCGATGAGCTTGGCGTTGGACGGCGTCTTAGTCTTGTCGCTCGGATGCGAGATGCCGTCTGTGACGAGCGAGGCGGCGGATGTGGGCGTCCACGTGCAGCACGGGTCGCCGAGCTCCTGGCCGTTCGTGAAGCCATCGCCGTCCGTATCGGCCATGCACAGCTCCTTGGTCCAGGCGTTGCCCGCCTTCTTGAACGCCTTGCCAAAGTCGTTCACACCCTCAGCGCCAGCGGCGTCGACGTGGCCCACGGCAGGGGCGTCGGGGACATCGGCGCCGTTCGGGATCAGCTTGATGTACTTGGCGTACGCGTCCACTTGCTGTGTGGACGCCGAGAGCGCGAGCGCCGCGGTGGCGAGGACGAACTGGAGCTGCATGGTTGCCTGGAGGTAGGTTGTTGGAAGCGTGCTGGAGAGGGCGAGTTGAGGAATGAGCTCCAAGTTGACGGACGTGCAGACAGGTACAGTACTGCAGAGACTCGCAGATCGGGATCGATAGAGCCACTGGCGGTGGCAATCAGGCGTGTTCGATACGATTTGACACCCGAGCCTCCAGGACGCTTTCCGCACCGCCATCTGGACAACCTCTGAGACCTCCATCCAGTGCCTTCGCAGCATATTATGCGTTTTATATAGGTATTAGAGTATGGATTTCATTATGCACTCAGAGTATTTGTGAAACGTAGAGAGGTATTGAGCAAAACCGCTCTGGAGGAGCTCGAAAGGACACATGATGCTGGAGCATGGACCACCGCAACGCGAGACTCGAGATCGCAACCTGGCGCCATCCGCGCCACTTGGTTTCTCCGATCCAGTCGTGCGAACGCCACCGCCGTTGTTGCTGCTTTGCTTCATCCTTTGCGCGACTGTCGTGTTGAGGGCTGCAGTAGTAAACAACGCGCTTATCCCATCGAGCAAGGCGTGACAAGCAACGGCAGGCAGGATGCGCAAGTGCTGAACGTCCCAGTCTGACTGTGGCTGCCTTCGACGTCCATTATCTACCAGCCAGCCAGCCAACACAGTCGCAGGGTTCTGGGCCTGTGGTCTCGTCGAACGAGCATTTGGTCGCTCGCGATGCTCTTTTGGTGGCGCTCGGAGACTTCTGAGAAGCCATGTGGACGGATGACCAGAGTCTTCCAAGTGGCGGCGAGCAGAGGCTCGCGGGCTTTGAGACGAACTGACTCCAGACTGGAACAAATGCAAACTGGAAGAGCGAGCGGTGATGACCGCCAGTTGGCTCGCCGTATCCCTGTTTGCATGGTGCTCGCCAATAGCTCGACGTGGCTGCCATGATCTTCTTCCACTCCCAATCAAAGCAGCTCGCTCTTCTTCATCCGAGGTAGAGGCTCCAAAGGTGCACGTCACCAGCATGCGCAGTTGCAAAAGATCGATCGATCGATGGCGTGATGCTGGCGTGGGAATGGCGATTGATCTGGCGAACGAGTGCATCTCACCATTCAAGCCACCTCCCATGAAGTCGTTGGACCAAACGCCGAGCTCTTCAGGTTGCTCGGGTCGGATAGCGCGTGTTGCTATGTCTGCTTCACTGTCTTTGGCCGATACAACACAGCTCGTACCTCAAGTGTTTGAATGCACAACGTAGCTCGTGCGTATGACAAATCTCAATCCAGCTCGTCCTGGTTTCATTGTGATCGCCATGGTCGCAGTCGACGACTCCTGCAAATGGAATGTACTCCATGGCACAAACAGTAACATTGCAGCGCCACCAAGCACCACACACAAGCGACACAGTCCGCAGTACCACCACTGCGTTCGTGTCACGCTGCTGTGCCTGCAGCCTCGATTGCCATTGCCTTCACCTCTTGCTTGCACTGCACGTCGACGCTCGCAGAGCTCTGTCATTTTGTGCTGCGCAAGGATTGGCATTGGATGGCAAAGTTGGATCGAGCTGAAAACTGACCACCACTCCGACTCTCCTCGCCGTCTTCCATTGGCCACAAACACCACATTTTCATCCAGTTAAATATCTCCAAGCAAACCCGAACGAGATGCAATTGGATGAAAACGGACCGATTGACTGGCCAACGATCTGCTGGCTGGCAGCGGACGCGAAGAGCTTCAGAACGCAGCAGCGCCAAACTGCGACTCGAGACAAGCCCCGCTCCACGCCACGCTCGCTCTCCATCGCTACAGCAGCACAGCTCGCCACCACCACCACCACCACACACACACACCACCACCACACACACAGAGCGCTACGATGGCGGTGAAGGCGTCAGAGATCGCACCGGCCGCGTACGCGACGGACAAGTCGAGCGAGGTGAAGAAAGAGGATGACCTGTCGTACGACCTGGGCAACCTCGCGGCCTTCGACACGCACCCGTTCGTGTACACGAGCGAGAAGGAGCTGGCACTGCACGCGCGTGAGAACGTGCAGCTGCTGGTGAACCAGATCTTCGACCTGCCGCGCGAGATGTCGGACATGGGTCCGCTCGCAAAGCTGCCGGAGCCGACGCTGACGATCCCGCGCGAGAAGCCGCTGCCGAAGCCCAAGGTGGAAACCAAGTGGGAGAAGTTTGCGAAGGAGAAGGGCATCGACAAGCGCAAGAAGAGCCGCATGCAGTTCGATGAGGAGAAGGAGGAGTGGGCACCGTCCTGGGGCTACAAGCGCGCGGGCGACGACATGAAGGACTGGGCGGTCGAGATGAAGGCTGGCGACACGGCCGACCCGTGGACCAAGCGCAAGCAGGACAAGCGCGCGCGCGTTGAGAAGAACCTCAAGGCGCAGGCCAACAATCTGGTGCGCGCTCTCTCTCTCGTGCATTCCCATCGGCTATTGCGCTCGGTCGCATTGCTAACTGCTGCTCGTGTTCTTTGCCACTCACCATCGTCGTTTCTCCCTCCCTTCAATAGAAACAAGGACGCGGCAAGCAGCCAGCGAGCGGCTCGCGCGCGCCGGCGGGCATCCCGGTCGAGCTCATGAATACAGACGACGTGAAGGCGAAGCAGCGCGGCAAGGAAGGCGTGTCGAAGACGCTCGAGAAGGTGCAGTTCTCGACCGCGTCCATGGGCAAGTTTGACAAGATGCGCGAGGGCGAGAAGGAGCGCAAGCAGACGGGCAAGCGCAACAAGTTCCTGCCGCTCACTGGCGCCGAGAAGACCGAGAAGGAGCGCAGCATGAACGTGCTCAAGCACGTGCTCGGCCGTGAGGAGAACGCCGGTAAGCACAAGGGCAAGAGCCACGACGACGATGACGACGAGGCTGCTGGTGGCAAGCGCAAGAAGGTGCGTTCCGCACGCTTTGCGACAGATGTGGTGGCTGTGGTGGCTGTGGGAAGCAGCTGGAACGGAGACTGACGTGCTGTATTGGGTGACTCTGATGTGTGCAGCGTGGCGGCCCGAAGCTCAAGAACATCACCAAGGGCCACGCAAAGAAGGCGCGAAGCAGAAAGTAGACAGCGCGGGACGACGATCCATCACACTATATTACCTGGCAGTCGCGGCGGTCTCTGCTGCCTGCTGCTGCTGTGCGGTACGAGCGTATCGTGCGCGCAGCATGGACGCCAGAGGTGCCGTCGTGTACACTGCCATCGTCTTCGTCAATGATAGAACCACCAAGCATTTAATATGTTGTATAACCAATATTCTCTTTCTCTCTGCACTCCATGACTCTCTCTTGGTGGTGGCGTTGAGTATGAAGGTGGGATATGAAGAGCTCCGACATGTGCTTCTCGCATTCTCGCAGAGCTGTGGTGGTGCAGATGACGCCATTGATGCGCGGAAGAGTGTGCGATAGAAGCCCTTAGCCGCAGCAGCCGCCGCCCACTGCCGATACAAACAAGTGACAACAGGCAGAGCAACACGGTCAGTCAGATTAGCACAACACACAAAACCAGATCACATGCGGACAAGAGCGCATCGGATGTCGGCGAACGTACTCGGCTGGTTGATCGCTCCTTGGTGGTTGATTCGACCCATGGGGCGACGCGGACCACCGCCGTTGCCGCTACCATTCGAGCCACTGCTGCTGCTGCCACCTCGACCAGAGCCTGACGCCGACGAGCGGATCGCCGCGGGGTCCTGTTGTCATACCACATGCGCACACACACATTGAGCTCATCAGTCTTTGTTTGGTTCCTTCTCAATAACGATGGAATAACGAGCTTACCGAGAACACCGACGACACGCTACAAGGACACATCAGTCATACACACACAGAGTCAGATCGTCATGCCGCAACACGAACGAGCAGCTCGTGCCGCCTGCTGCACCTCCAACGAGATCCACAACGAGAAGGAACGCACAAGAGTCCGATGAAGTTGACGACGCCCCAGAACAAATCCGAGACGATTGACACGCGCCACGGCGAGCGCTTGGCCACCACGTCTCCGCCGGTCACGTACGCCATCTCTCTCTCTTTCTGTTGATCTGCGTGCCTGCGCCTTGGTGCTTGCGTGGAGCTCTTGGAACTCTCGTCTTCGTGCTTTCGAGATGACTCTTCAGCAGGAAGCAAAAGCACAAAATCGGTATAAAAGTCAGAGCTATCAAGTCAGTACCAGTATACCGACGTGGAAGCAATATTCGTCCAAAATGTCGATCTAGAGCTGTGTTGGCATTGGCTGAAGAGGTGGTGGTAGCTTTCGATGTCGGTGCAGCCGTGCTCACGCTGGTTCCCGAGCTAGTGGAGCACGACGGTGCGGACGGTGTACCAGACGCCGCGCTCAGCGTCCGGGTCGAGTGCGTGGTGTGTTGTGTGTTGGTGCAGACGAGGGAGGACGATGAGCGCTCTTTTCAGAGCGGTAGGCGGTACCGACTGGACAGCTGTGACGCTTCAAATAGAGCGCTCTCGGTTGTTCATCGCCAAATGTCACGACAACCCAAAAACCGGTGTTTGACTCCGTTAGACGATGAACCGCCTGCATCGTGAGATATCGGCTACCGCAGTCAAACACCGGTATCCCACCGATACGTGAAATGTGTGGCCGCTGGTCAATTGCGCACACAGCACCAGCGCGACACAAGAGCGACACAAGAGCGACACAAGAGCGAGCAAGAAGCGAGTATGGCGATGGCGATGGGAATGGCGCGCGTCTTCGGATGCTCCGTGGCGTCCTCTGGCCGCGTGGTCGGCGCCGCGCGCGTGGCGATGCCCGAGATGACGGGTGTGAACCGCGAGTCCGTGTTCGCGATCTCCAAGCGGTTCGCGAGCAAGAAGGCTGGCGGCTCGACCAAGAACGGCCGCGACTCGGAGTCCAAGCGCCTCGGCGTGAAGAAGTTCGGCGGGTGCGTCTGTGTGTGTGTGTGTGTAGTAGTAGTAGTAGCTCTCTATATGTGTGTGCGTGCATGTGCTGTGGTGCTAATCGATATGCTGCTGTTGATTACTGTATGCTCGCGTGCTCGCGTGTGTACAGGCAGGAAGTGGTGTCGGGCAACATCATCATCCGCCAGCGCGGCACCAAGTACCACCCGGGCCGCGGCGTGGGCATCGGCAAGGACCACACGATCTTCGCCACGCGCGATGGCTTCGTGCGCTTCTGGTACAACGTGCCGAAGAAGCGCCAGGAGGTCTCGGTCAAGGACACGCGCGAGCCACTGCGCGTCGTGGCGCAGAGCTCCGCATAGAGAGGGACGAGCGATGGCGACGCGCGAAGAAAGAGAGCGCGCGTGAGAGAGAGTGAGAGATTGGAGATAACGATGAAGAAGAAGAGACGGCGGTTTAGACACGACACGAGAGAGCGCTGCTGGAGACTTGCGGAGTGTGCATTGCATTGTGTGATGTCGTTTGGATTGAGTGGCAGGCTTTTCGACTGGTTTCAACCGCGTCCACAATGCGCTCTCTTCTCAAGTCTCTTTGCGCCGCCGCTGCTGTGAGAACCACTCACGAAAGCAAGGATCGCTATGGAATGGACCGACATCCCATGGATCGCTGCCAGCAGCAGCAGCAGCTGCTGCTGCTGCTGACAAAGACCCCACGCGCATTCCTGCACTCTGAGTTTGTGGAGCGTGTCCATCGGCGCTATGCAAACAGCATGGTGTCGCGAACGGGCTGAGCCGACAGAGCAAGCGAGCAAAGCATCTTCCAGCCGACAAGCGATCCTTCTGAGCCTCAGCTCGGCTCAGCTCTCACGAAACTGATCACCAGACAACACATGAAAATCTTTCCACCCCTTCGTTCGCACACTCAAACTCACTCCCACAAAGCGTCTCTGTGACTGAGCCACACGCGACTTCAGTCTCGGATCTTCTCTCCTCGCGCTGACACATCCAGAGAGCGAGCGACTTCACAAGCCACGACAGCAAGATGCTCCGAGGCACGACGACCGCCGTGTCCCTCGAGCAGACCACCGACGCCACCGGCGCCGTCACCCAGCAACAGCAAATGCAGCAGCCGGTCGTCGTGCTCTCCGACCGCGTGCTGCTGCTGAGCGACAATTCGAAGCAAGGGCGACAACGAGTCGACGGCGTGAACGTCGAGAGCATCGCGCTCGAAGCCGCGCAGCTGTACCCGTTCGCGACAGAGCAGCGAGCGGCAGAAGCCGTCGGCGAGAGCGTGGGCCTGCCGCTCGATCCGCTCGACCCGACGTGGGGGAAACCGAGCGACCGCGACCGCACGCTGGTGGCTGGCGCGACACCAGCAGCGAGAACAACAACGACTACCGCAGTATCGGACTTTGGGATCCCGTCTCGACTGGCGCAGAGTCCAAGCGAGCAGCTCCTTTCGATCGGCACTGGCGGTGACGGTGGAGTCGGCGGGCTGGCGGGTCTCACGATGATGGCGGCGGATGGCGAGAGGAATGATCGACAGCCCTCGATGCTGATTGCTGGCGGACTGCTGGCGTTCGTGGTCGTCGGTGTGATCGTGAACCGAGTCCGACGCTTCAGCAGCAGCAACATCGGTGGTAGAATCGCAGCTGAGAGGAAGCGCATCGAGGCGTCCGACGCAGAGAAAGCGGTATTCGACAGCGATGACGACGATGCTATCGAGGAAGGGTACGCGCTCTTGAGCTAGCTGGCTGGCTGGGGCACTTGGCGTGTCATCAATGTATATGCTACTTGTCCATGCATACAAACTTGTGTGAACGACTCGCTTCGACATACGGCATATACCAGCATGGTTGTTCATCCTCTGAGCTCTTCTCTTTCGTTGCGAGCCTGCCATCGTTCGATGGAGTCCGAGTCTCGACTGTGAGCACTTCGCGCTTTCGTCTTGTCGGACACTGAGCTGGCGTCGCTCATGATCGCGATCGCTTCGGTTGTACACGCTGCTGGGGACTCGAGGTCGCAGAGAATGCTGCGTCGGTTTTGCAGGTGGAGGCAGCTTGCGAGGATCTCTCTGCCCTCGACATGTGCTGTTGCCGAGACTGCAAGAGGCGAAGCGAGGACAGCACTGCACGCTGATGCAGCAGCTCGAACACACTTTGCGTGTGTCGCTCTGACTGGCTGCGGATTGGCGATGGTGCCACAAGGCGAAGGGTGTGCTGGCTCGGCGGCGATCACCACACCAGACGAGGCTTCGCGTTCCAAGCTGTGCGTCCGTTGGTGTATCAACGATGTGTGGCATCCGTGATCGGTTCGAGAGCCTGCATTAGAGGCAAGATGGCTGAGTGTGAGAGTTGTAGGCTTTTTGACCTTCCCGAGGCAGTTGTGCATCAGGATGTCAGAGGTGATGAGCAAATGAGGGAGGCAAAAGTGTTCCATACAAGCCCCAAGACGACAAGCAAACCAGTCGAGTCGAGTCGAGTCGAGTCGGTGTGGCGAGGGAGAAAGCTCCGTCTGCTGCATCGAGGGAGCGAGCGAGAGCGTTTCGCGGCCGCCATTCGCTCCGCAGAGAAGAACAGCAGAGCGACACGTGCGCACCAGCGAGAGTGAGCGAGCGAGCGAGCAAGTGAGAGACAGCGATGGAGGACCCTTCGCACGCGATCGACGCTGTGCTCGTGCCGAGCATGATGGAGCTCAACGTCTCCGAGGGACTCGACCGCGCGACGAGCCTCGTGAACGAGAGTCGCGAGAGCGAGGCGCTCTGGAAGCGAGTGCTCG
>JAADWH010000313.1:0-27422 GCA_023335995.1 Globisporangium nagaii
CCCCCCCCCCCCCCCCCCCATCCGAAGGACACGAACTGCTCGCGGCAGAGTCTTGAGGCGTACTCCTTGGTGCTCATCACGACGGCGATGCTCATGGCGCTCGACAGCGCGACGCCTTTCGCGCGAAGTATGGTCGGGAACATTTCGAACGGGTAGACCCACATGACCGAAGCCCACGTGGAGCCGTAGCAGATCGACATAAGTATCGCCATCCAGAGGAGCACACTGTCGCTCTTGCTGCCACAGGATGCACACATCTCGAATGACGTAATGTCGATCAGTAAGTGGGAGGCTCCGATGCCAACCGCACCGACGATCAGCAACGCCTTGCGTCCCGCGCGATCGACGAGACACATACTCGTGAGCGCTCCTGGAAACACGAAAAACGCGACAGCGCCTTGTATGTTGTCGAACCCGTGGGCGAGCAGCTCTGCTGTCGTAGCTGGAGCTTCGTCGGAGTCGCCGATAGCGACGCCTACCGCCTCACCGGCATCTGACATGGTGACGAGGATCGCGAGCGAGAAGAACAAGTTCAGCGTCTGAAGCACGCATGCGACCGCCACACGCTTCAGGAACGCGCCGTGAGTCAGCAGCGGTGCCCCGTTGTCAAGCACCGCGGCACCTGTTTCGAGCGTTTCGCTATGGATGTCGTCGAGCTCGCTTTGCACATCTGGCGTTTCGCGGATCCGCTGGAGCACAACTTGCGCTGCGTCGGTGCCTTTGACGTAGCAGACCCAGCGCGGACTCTTGGGCACGCCTGGCACTACTGACAGGAGGAGAATGCCAGCGAAGATGAGCGCGAACGCGTACATCAGTCGCCAATGCTCGTGAAGGGAGTCGCTGTCTTCAAAGTCTTTGACGACCGTCCAGAGGAACCAACCGAGGCTGAGCATCGTGGCCATCGCGCCAGCGACGCGTCCGCGGTTCTTCTTCGGCGCGAGCTCAACTCAGAGTAGCGGGATTGCGAGCGCTAGTATGCTGGTGCCCACACCCTGCATGCCGCGTGCGAGCACTGGGAGGACGAAGTTGCCAGCTGGATTCACGAGCGTCCACACATCACCAGCGACGAAGATCGCCACGCCTGCGAGCAGCGTCACCTTGCGACCGCGTCGATCAGCGAGCATAAAGCCAGCGAGCAGCACGCCGAACACCGAGCCGATACCGCCGCGCATCGATGCATTTGTAGATGCTGCGGTTGCCGACTTGCTCGACCAGGATGCACGACGGGAACCCGGAGACGTCGAGGATGCTGTTGAGACCGCTGGCCGACGAGGACGAGTCCGAACGACAGCATGAGGCCGACCGTGTTGGTGTAGCCGCGGCGCTGGCTGTCGGACTGAGGTACAGCCACCGTGGGAGCATCGCGGACGATAGGTGCGACGTCAATGATGCTCACGTACAGAGCTCCTGGCGTGCGCTGCGTGGTGGCGGAGCCTGTCATGCTTGCTCAGAGTGGCGCTGTTGCTGCAGATTGAAGGTTGAGCTCTGCGGATTCTGTGCGAGACTCGACTGGGCAATCGAGCGATCAGAGGCGCGGCTTGAGCTTTCGAAGCGACAAAGTCGGCGCAATCGAGAAGTGCATCGCCAGCGATGTACCCACAACGCAACCTCTCATTTCTCGAGCTCTATTTGTTCATACGCCTCTTTATCTTGGCAATTTGCCACTTTGTAAACATCCATCATCATCCAAACCCTCTCAGCAGTTCGATACGCATGATCAGGTGAACTATGTAGCCAATTGCAACAAGCCAAAACGTGCGGCTCCCAACTCGTTCTCATCCCGTCAGAAGCATCCCAATGCTCACTTCCATTCTCGCTGCCTCGCACACGTAGCAGAGCGCCAGCACTGCGCTGTGTCCATGGCGGTCTAGGAGCAAGCCGCCACACCATCCAGCAATAATGAGACGCTCGCGTACCACGATGACGCGATCACCGCTGGAGCACTCACGCCCGAGTCGGACAAGGGCGGGCGCTGCCTGGCGTGCACGCGCGCGCTCTACCTCTCGCTCGCGATCCTGCTCGTCGGCTACGTGGACAGCATCACGAGCATCGTATACCACGAGACGTTCGTCCAGGACTACTGCCAACGAGTGGACGCGAACACCAGTGATAAAGAGCGATGCTCGCGGTGCAGCACCTCCGAGTCCTGGCTCAGCTACACGCACTGGTACAAGCGCGTGTACCTGATCGCGATGATCATCGGGAAGCTCTTCGGCGGCTTTGTCATCGCAGACAGGTTCAGCCGCAAGCGGGCGATCTAGGTCGCTGCAATCGTGTACTGCTTTGGCGTGGGCTATGGCGCGCTGTCGTCGGCGAGCTCGTCGGGATCAAACCAGCTGCTCGGCGCGCGCGTGGGCATGGGCGTCGGCACGGGCATGCTCGTCCACATCGTGTTGCTGTACACGGTCGAAGTCGCGCCGAAGAAGATGCGAGGCGCCGTCGGTGTGGTCTACCAGCTGTTGCTCACACTCGGCACGTTCTTCCGGGTGGCGCTCTGCCTCTATAAGCCCCAAGATGACACCTTAGGCGATGACGAGGTGAGCCGGACTAGTGTGTATATCGTGGCAGCTGTCTTCGGTTTCGAGTCGCTCATCGGCTCCGTCTGCTTCCTTCGGAACACATCACGCCGGGTGATGATGCACGAAGGCAGAGAAGCCGGCAGGACTGCGCTCGAGCAACTTCGCACATATCCTCAGGTCGACGAAGAAGAGTACGGGCAGCTACAATGACTACCACGTCCGCCTCCAAATATCGAGCACGAACTCTGGATCATCAACCGCGAGATCGAGCAGAACCGATCCACGAGTTTTCTGGGACGCTCGTCGCTGAAGCGCATCGTGGTCGCAACCACGCTCCAGTTCTTACAGCAGTTCTTCAATCTCGCGAGGGTCTCCATTGCGGTTCAGTCGATCTACGAGCTGGGCACGGCTTCACTATCGAGAACACCTCCACGACTTCCGAGTACAAGGCGTACGCGTACTTCCCGAGATCACGGGACCGCAGCAGGGCGTGATCGCTCTCGTGGGGCTCACGACGCTCTTCACATCGCTGTTTCTCGTCGATCACTTCGGACGCAAGCTGATCTTGCTGATCGGCACGCTCGGCATGACGCTCGGCTTCCTGGTGACCGACGTGCTCATTGTCGCGGCGTGTGACGTGGACCAGTCCAAGGTGTTCCTGATCGGAGAGGGTATGTGCTCGTCCTCGATCTTGGTCGTGTTCAAGTTCGCGATCTGGCTTGTGACGGCGTGCTTTGCGTTCTCCTGGGGGCCGCTCGTCTGGATCTACCCGTACGAGCTCTTCCCTATCCAGCTGCGTGCACGAGGCACTGCGGTCTCGAGTGCGTTGAGCTCCGTCGGAATTTTGCTTTTCTGGGAACTCTACCCTCACGTCACTTCCGCGCGCTTCCTCGTACCTGCAGTGGGGGTTTTCTCGTGTTTCTTTTTCTGGTTCTGGTATCCCGAGACGAGCCGCCTGGCGCTTGAAGACGCCGGAGCGCAGCTGGATCGCCGCTCCTCAAAGCAGGAGCTTCTTCTTTTCGCCGCTGACCCCAGCATCGAGGACGGTCGCATGATCCGACTGGTGTGACCCTAGAGCGGTAGCCTACAGAGTAGGTTGATTGTTCCGCCAGGTTGCTCCGACCAACTCGAATTAGCTATGCCCAGCCTTCCTCCTTTCACCACGTCGGTGCTCTGATCTCCCGCCAATTCGGATCGAGACGCGACTGCGACGCTCGTCGACCATCGGACGCGCTGGAGTCGAAAGAGTGCTCTGTACAGTGAAAGCTCCAGCGTCTGCCGAGACGACGTCCATTCGACCACCAGCTGCCAGCAGTAGCGTTTCGCTCTCATCCACTTGCAGCACCATGGTCGAAGAGCGGCGAACCAGCAACGCTCTAAACAACGAAGTGGCTGCCACGCCTGGTACGACGCGTGCCGTTCGTCGTGTGCATCTGGCGCGTCGTCGCCGGTTGGTTCGTCGTGAAGTTCTGTCCGGAGACCAGGCTCCTGGGGCTGGAAACCTCGGAAGCGCTCTTCGACCGCCGCACTCATCCAGGTTTGTGCGGCAAAACTGCTCGCGCCGAGAGCTGAGAGCTGCGGGTCAGAGGTGAGCGAGTGTCTGAGCAGCCTTCGCTGCAGCAGCTCGATTGCAGGTCGCCAGGAGAGGCGAGGAGTTCATCGCGAGTGGAAGGAGGCGCGACGGCTGAGCAGCACTTTGGTGTGGACCAGTCCAGCACCAGGTCCACATATGCACCCAATATAAAGCCAATAGAATTCTTCTGGATGAAACTCTCAGCCTCTAATTCGCTGAAAACCAATCACATCTCTTCTTTATAGCCTATCAAACTCCCTTCCAATCCGAAAAATCTTTCTTCCAGTTTGTCGAGTCAGATGGAAAAGCGCGAACATGGCGGACGCGCTCTGGCACTCGGCGTCCATGCGCGCGCTCCGGCCGCAGCTCCCAGCTGACGACGACGGTGACACCGCTGGCCGTGGAGATGTCGGCTGCACGCTCTGGCGGCTGCCCAACTGGGACGAGTACAGCGAAAGCGACACCAGCGTGAGCGCCCGCCGTCTCGACCTCTCGATCTGCAGCAGCGACGCGGAGCATGGCGGCGACTCGTCGAGCAGCGACGCGAGCGGCAGCGACGAGTTCAAGCGCGGCGCACGAGTGCGGCGCTCGCCAGTGTCGATACAGACAGAGGAGAGTCTCCCGAAGCGCAGGAGCGCGCTGCAGGAGCTGCACCTGCGCTATGCGAAGCAGCGGCAGCTTGACGAGCTCAGCGCCAGCAGTCGCGGTGCTGTCGAGTCACGTGCAGGACCCAGTGGGCACGGTCGTGAGCTTGTGCCGGCGGTGCGTGGAGGCAGAGCTGCTGCTGTGGGCGATACCAAGCCAGATGATGACGCGAAGGCGATCGCAGCGCAGCAGCGTCTGCTCGACAGCCAGCTCCAGGCTTTTCGCTCGCAGCTGTCGGAGATGAAGCAGCGGATGACTGTAGATATCGCTGCTGTTAACGCGCCAGACAGCCTTCCACCAGATGCAGCCGCATCAGTGGAGCCGACACAGCAGAACCAAAACCAGGCAGCGTCTTCCAGTGCAGAACCGAAAGCGCGCTACGACACGAGCATGCAGACAGATAGCCCTGACCTCCGCGACGGTAGCGTGGTGCAGTGGCTCAGCCTGCTGACGCAGAAGATCGAGCTGCTGGCGTCAGAGTACGGACACGACGCGACGCAGAGCTACCGCGCGACGATCGAGCACCTCGAGAGCATCCAGGGGTCAGCAGCAGCTCCAGTGCTAAAAGCTTCTGACTGCGACGAACCTCAGCACGGAACTAGCGGCAGTACACTCGGCGCCAGCACGTCTCAGCGATCGTCGTGGCGTGTCGGCGGAGCACTTCACGTCCAGCTCTCTCCATCCACTGTCGCGAGGTTCCAGGATCTAGAGGCGTCGCTCGCGCGCTTGAGCTCTGCATTTGAGAGATCGTCGCAGCGCCAACTGGAGCTGTTCGAGAAATCGATCCACCAGATTGAGAGTTTCCACCACGAGAAGCTCCAGAAAGTCGTGAACGAGTCGATCGACGAGCTCAAGCAGGTGCGCGGCAAGTACAAGTCCAAGCAGGAGCAGCTGGAAGAGGAGGTGCGAGCTATGACGCGGGCTGCTGACGAGTGGAAGCAGACAGCGGTAGAGGTTGAGCACAAGAGCGCGCTCGAGCGAGAAAAGGTCGAGCTCCAGGCAGCGACGTTTCGAGAAAAGGTATGGAGTTGGCTTCGTGTCTTTGAGACTACTACAAGAGTGAGTTGGCTAACTCGCTGCTGTGTGCGCGTGGGATAGTTTGAGCGACTGTCAGTGCGCTTCGACGAAGACATCGCGAGAATCACGCATCAGCTCGACGCCGCTCGGCGCGAGAAGGCGGACGCGCAGCGCAACCAAGCGACCTCAAGCGAGGCAATCGCGCAACTGGAACGGGAACTGGCGAGTTTGCAGCAGCAGTATGAGGTTGTGGCGAGCAAGAGGGAGCTGGAGAGCAAGCTGGCTGAGCAAGAGCAGCAGCACTGGCAGGCATCGCTGGATCAGCTGCGCCGGGAGAATGACGCTGCTGTGCACGAGGTACGGATGGAATAGAGGCTGGTTGTGCGACGTGTTGGGTTTTGGTATGCTTGCCATCTCGGACTGACGGCTGTCTTCCATCTTGCTGCTGCAGATCTCCAAAGAAAAGCAGTCTCTTGCCAACGCACTGGAGAACGCCAAGCAGAAGCACGCTTCGGAGATCGCAACGCTCGAGAACCGGTTCCAGATGGAAGTCGAGGACACGTACCGCGCGACGGTCGTCTCTGAGACAGTCGTGGAGCTCCAGCGCCGACACGAGAAGCAGCTCGAGGCGCTGCGGACAAGCTACGAGCAGCAGGTGGAGGAGCAGGGACGCGCCGTCGAGCGAGCGCTCGAGGAGCTTCGCGAGTCTCGACGAGCACAGCCAGTGACAACTTCCAGTGAAACCCAGACGGAGTTCATCACGCTCGCGCCTCTTCAGTCTACACCAGCGGCTGCTGGCGACGACCAGCACCAGCAGCGCGAAGCCGAAGTGCGTATCCGAGAGCTCAGTCGGAAGTGCAAAGCGCTGGAGAACCTGCTAGACAAGAAGTTCGAGCAGCAGAGCGCTGCATCCAGTCAGTACGGCGGCTCCGCGAGTCCGTTCTGCATGTCGTGCAGCAGCAATAGCAACAGCAGCATGCGGGTCGACAGTTCGACTGTCCCGATGTCTCCTCAACCACGAAGGTCGCCTAGTAACTTCCTGTCACCAAACTACGAGCCTGCGAGCTCAAAACCGCTCCTCCAGGCAGCGAACATCAGCACCGCCACTCGACGACTCGCTCAGAAGAAAGGGTACGCGGCGTCGCCATCACCACTGGCGACCTCGCTGGACGACGCACTCTTCACCGACGTCGATACGACGATGCGCAACGAGACGACGTGGGACTCGGTGTCGATGACATCGATCGACACGTTCGACCCGAGCACGCCGTCTTCGCACCGAGCGCTCTCTCGCCCGCAGTCTGCTACGAGAGCGCACTCGGCGCGCGGCGCGTCTCCTTCTAGCAACAGCAGCGTGGGCAATGGGAGAGTCCCATCGAACGCCGACATCCTCGCGTTGGTGCGCAAGCTCGAGAACTACGCGGCCAGCTCAACGTCGAGCATCTTCGTGGCTGAGCCTGAACCCGAGCAGAGCGTCGTCGGATACCGAACTCCCGAGTCTCGCGTGAACAGCTCGCGGAAAACGAAGCCGCCGCCGATCCAGCGCAGCACGCAGCAGCACCTCAGGAACGACGCGAGCGGTGTGGCTGCAGCTCGCAAAGCGCACAAACCCAGCACGACCATGACAAGGCAGCCGCTGCGTGGCTCGCTCTTGTCGGATTCGTCGCCGTCGTCGGAGACGCAGCGCCATCGAAGCGCTCTCGCAGCTCCGCGATCTCGGTTCATTTAGTAGCACATGTCAATAAAGAGCATCACAACACAGGATGCAATGCACAGTTTTCTTTTTTTAGCCACGTGCTTACTGTTGCAATGCTATCGCGTACGTCTGCTCGGCGATGCTGCGCTCTTCGTCCGTGGGGATCACGAGCACCTTGATCTTGGCGTTCTTCGCCTGGATCTCGATTGGTCCGGCACCGAGCATCGACCGCGCGTTCTTCGTCTCGTCCAGCTCGATGCCGAGGAACGCCAGGTTCTTGCACACGCGCTCGCGGATCATCGCCGAGCTCTCGCCAATGCCCGCGGTGAATACGATCGCGTCGAGCTCATCGCCGAGCTCGAGCAGGTACGCGCCGAGGTACTTGCGCACGCGGTGCACGTACACGTTCATCGCGAGGTCAGCCTGCGCTGTGCTGGCGTCGTCCTTGCCGCTGCGAATGCGGTCCTGGATCTTGCGGATGTCGCTGTCGCCGCAGATGCCCAGGAGCCCGCTCTGCTTGTTCAGCAGCTTGTCGACCTGCTCGATCGTCATGTTGAGGTGGGACGTGAGGAACGCGTGCAACGCCGGGTCCACGTCGCCGCTGCGCGTGCCCATGACGAGTCCTTCGAGCGGTGTCATGCCCATGGTCGTGTCGATACACTTGCCGTGTCGGATCGCCGCCATGCTCGAGCCGTTGCCCAGGTGGCACGTCACGAGGCTCGTCTTGCTCAGCGGCTTGCCGAGGATCTCGGCCGCCTGCTGCGCGACGTACTGGTGGCTCGTCCCGTGGAAGCCGTAGCGGCGCACGCCGTGCTCCTCGTAGAGGCTGTAGGGCACGGCGTACAAGTATGCGTGCGGCTTCATCGTCGCGTGGAACGCCGTGTCGAAGACCGCGATCTGCGGACAGCTCGCGCCAAACACCTCGGTCGCAACGTCGATGCCCAGCAAGTTGCCCGGGTTGTGCAGCGGCGCGAGGCTGATGTTGTCCTTGATCGCGTCGAGCACCTTCGCGTCGATCTTGATCGCGTCGTGGAACGCCTCGCCGCCGTGCACCACGCGGTGGCCGATCGCCTTGATGCTCTTCACGTTGTCCATGCCAAAGAAGCGGTGGGTCGCCTCTTCGAGCGCGTAGCGGTGGTTCTGCAGCTCCAGACGCACCTCTTCCTTCGTGGACGTCGCGAGACACTGGTGCACGATGCGTCCTTCCCTCGACGACGCGGTCGAGAGCTCCACGAGCCCCGAGAAGATCGGCGCGCCGACGCCGCCATCGCTGTTGGCATCGTCCCCGAGCGCAAACATTTTGTACTTGAGCGTCGAGCTGCCGGCGTTGATCACGAGCAAGCGCGATGACGACGACGATGTTGAAGTCGATGGAGTCGAGGTCGATGGCGACGCGCTGGAGAAGCCGCGCGACGAGACCAGCAGGGCGCGCTTCGCCTGCGCGACGGCGCTGACGTGGTGGCGGCGGCGATGGAGCACGCGGCGCAGCATGCTTGGAGCTGGGTCTTGTCTGCTGCTGCTGCTGGAGGCGCGTGGCGAATCGAGGAATGATCGGGAAAATGATGGATGAAGCGCGCTTTTTGGCTCGGAAAGCGCGTGTGGCGCATGTTTATGGGACATTTGCCAGAATAGCTAATCTGGACAATAACGATGCCAGAATGAGCAGTTTACATGGTTAACTGCCAGAATAATCGAAGCAGGTTCAGATAGAATCGTGCAAGGCAACAGCTTAGGAACTGCAGCTGCCATGCCGCCAGCGCTGCGTGGATGCTCTCGCTTGACGGTCCACTCAGCCGCTGAAGTCAGTGCTCTGATAGCAATGGAGATCGCTTTACGAGCTTGACAGGAAACATACAGATAATCAATCAGCAACGTCATTCGACCAGGCACACAAGACACTCTCACACCCGACACCAGCAGCCAACAGACACACACCCTCACGCAACTGCAGCTAGCCTCACTATGGAGCCTCACTATCGCCAAAAGCTCCACTCACGCATCCGAGGAGGAATGATGGTCACGACAACTTCAACTTGCATGTTGCCTTGACCATCACTCTCCCCCAACATACTCTCTCATTTCCCTTTGTCCTCCGCTGAAGCCCACACTCTCAGCCACCGACGCCACCAGCACCAGCACCACTTCCAGCACCAGTGCCAGCACCAGCTACTTGTCGCAGCCGCTCCCGCCCGCGACCTTCAGGCACGCCGTCGACGGGAAGATCGACAGCAGGTTCGTGACGATCGACCAGATCAACGCGAAGAACCCGATGGAGACTGCCGCGACGCCGCCCCAGACGCTGTGGTGCGCGCTCCGCTTGAGCTGCTGCGTCTCGCGCTTCTGGCGCGGCAGCAGCACGAGCCAGCCGAGTGAGAGCAGCTTCATCAGGTACGCGAGCAGGAATGTCCACGTGACCTGCCAGCGCACGTGAGTCGAGTCGCGGATGATGTCGTCCACGCCAACGTCGAAGAGCGCGTTCACGTTCTTCGAGATGCACGACGCGAACGGCGAGCTCAGGTTCGCGATCGTGGTCAGCAGTCCGTACACCGCGGCTTCGTTGCCGAGCTCCGCCATCTCGACGACAACGAACGTGGAGATGAGAAAGTTCATCGCGGCTGGGAGCTCCTCGAGGATCGGCGTGCCGAGCCAGAACCACTGGTTGCGCACGACGTCCCAGATCGTGAGCATGCCCACGACCGCGTCGATTGCCACGACGCACACGACGGTCGAGGCGATCACGACGCGCCAGTTCCACTGCAGCCCGAACTTCTTGGTCGCGTACAGCGCGGCGCTGAACACGCCGAGCCCGAGCACGCTGAACAGGCTCTCGTTCAGCGGGTGCACGCGAGCCCAGTAGCGCTGAATCGGATCCCCCGCCGTGACCGTGAAGCCGTCGAAGATGCCGCTGAAGAAGCGGTACGCCATGATCTGCAGCATCGCCGTGTTCTGCAGAAGTCGCCACAGCTGCCGCATATACGCGCGGAACGACTGGCGCTTGATCGTGGGCGGCTCGTGGATGAACCACAGCGCAGCGGGGATCGCGCAGAGTCCCGTGAGCGCGCAGATCAGAAGCAACTGCGACATCGTGAACGACCAGTCAAAGCTGCCGCCGTAATCCGCGCTGTTGAGACCGAATCCCACAAGCAGCGCCGACAAGATCATCGCGACGCTGCGCACGAGGTAGATGGTCGACTGGATGCTGCCGCGCACGTGCTCCGGCTCGCGCTGCGCAAACTCCACGACCATGCCGTCGGACGCCACGTCCGCGATCAGGTACCCGACGCTCGCGAGCGTCATGAACACGATGTATAGCGCGCCGGCGTTCGGCGCGTCCCAGTTGATGCGGCCGAGCAGCTCGCTGTGCGGGATCTTGGACAGATCCTTGCCGCGCAGAGTGCGGTCCGTGTAGAACGGCGGCACTTGGTGCACAAACACGAGGGCGAACAGCATCGCGAAGCATAGCAGCCAGCCGATAACCATGTACGCGCGACGGCGAGAGCGGCAGACCGGGAAGCAGTCCGACAGGATCCCGATGAGCACTTTGCACGACCAGGGTAGCGACAGCAGCACGCGCGCCGAAAGCGTCTGGTACCCATTCATGCGCAGGTAGTTGTTCAGGAACGGGTACACCATGCGCGGCAGCGAGCCGTACAGAACACCGATGACTGCGTACTGCACCAGCAAGCCAACGTACTTCCGGCTGTAGAGATCCGGCACCTCGCCGTCGCGAAGCGCGCCGTCGCCACCGCCTCCGTTCACAGCGTGCTCGCCGTGCCCGCCGTCCTCCTTCTTGCCAGCGAGCTTCTCACTGTCCCCCTCATCCATGCGATCGCCGTCGTTGTCGGTGTAGGTCTCGCTCAGCAAGACGGACGAGAGTCGGTCGAGTCTCTCCATTCCCCGCGCTTGCTCGTGAGCGTCCATCTTTCTTCGTCGCGCGTGTGCCTCCCTTGATGTGTGCGAAGCGAAACTCTTTCTGCGCGGTGCTTTGCTCTGTGGTGCCAACTGCAGCCATCTCTTTGCCTCACATCAGCAGGGACGTGACGTGCTCAAGTCAACTGGATGATGCGGAACCGTCAAACTGCTGGAGCTTGGTTGACTACAGAATATGAGACCCGGGACGAGCAGGGTCTCCTCAACCCCTCATGATCGCAGAAAATGGAGAGCTCGTATTGGCGCTGCGATCCTAGGGCGAGAGGATCAGAGCTGAGCGGCGATAAGTAGAAGCGGCCATCGCGAGTTCGCCTGTTCTCCAAGGAGGACATTGGCAACATGCAGACTAGAGGAGCGATGACACGATCCGAAGTCGTCCGCGTGAGATGCAGCACGATGCTCGTGCTTCTGCGAAAGTCAGAGAAGCAAGAGGTGAAAGTGTCAAGCGCTGCCTCTTCATCTCTGGGAAACAGACTTCTTCCCCTACGAGTCCGCATTAAGCAAAGAGCGAGCAAGGTGTGAGGCTGATGGTGATGGCGTCGCGATTCAGTGTCGACACTGTGCTCATTCATTCACGTGAACTTTGAGCTCGAGCTGATGTTTCTAATGTATGCATGCGTCTCGGAAAAAGTGCAAGCGCTGCCACGTGGTCACGCGTGCCGCAACACGCCGCCACAAGAACATTCCAAGTGCACTCGGGGCGGCTGTGAGCAGCAAGGCGACTAAGGATATTGAAGTGGCCGCCACGATCGAGCGAGGAGGTGGAAAATCCATCGCGTTGGACACGCAGCGACGACTGCCGGCGTGTCTGCCAGCAGCCCCGCACAGCACGAAGGATACACCAGTGTCCATAGAGCGATCCCGGTTCATCCGCTCTCTCACCTGTCGAGGCGCCGCGTGGCAAATGGCAAATGGACAGCTCTTCGAATCGACTAATCCGGCGTTGAACCCATCTTTGCAGCCGGAATGGTGGTAGCAAAATCCACCGACCAGCACTCGCGATCGCGTCTACAATGCAAGACAGAACAATTATGCAAATCTGCACGGCACAGTACTTCCGCATGTCAGCAAAGCCGGCGCTCCGTGACATCAGAATCCAATTTTCCGCCCAGCAGCAACAAGCGACAAGCGGGAGACCAGCACCAGATCTCGATTCCCGCCCAGCAACGCGAGCGGAAGGAGAGCCACAAGAAGAACAAGAAGAACAACAAGATGACATCCATGTGGTCGTCCATGACGTACATGCTGCTGCCGCCCGCGGTCGTGCTGTGAGTGTCTTGCTTGTTGTCCGGCACTCGCTTCGCGTAGCTGCTCGTGCGTCTGTGGCTGCTGGATACTGACGACTGGCTTTTATGTATGTGCGTGTGTGTGTGTTGCTGTGACTGTGCTTTGCAGACTGCTGCTGCTCACGATCCCGTTCCCGAGCTTGTTTCTGAACAAGGGCATCGTCAAGTTCGGCGACCTGGTGTTCAACATCCGCGTGGGCACGCTCAGCATCTTCTCGATCATCACCACGATCTCGTTCATCGTGCTCTGCGGTACGTTTGTGCCTGCTCGATGGGGAAAGCGGGCGAAGCAGCCTCGCGGTTGTGCGTGAGCTATGGTTTCTCACACTGCTGGGCTTCCTTCCTGTGCATTGCGTTCTTCCAGCGCAAACGTACGATCTCCAGAAGCGCTACGCTCTCCACGACAACCACTCGGACGGTCACTACGCCGCCGATCTGCAGGTGCGACCGCTTGCTCTCTCTCTCTCTTTGTCGTTATCGCTGAGTGCAAGCAGCCGCTGACTTTTTACGCGCATGTGCGTTACCTTCCTGTAGAAAAAGGCGACTCGCTGGCGCTCGGAGCGCAACTGGTGGATCAGCGCGCTCACGTTCACCATCTACTGGTGCGCAGCAGTCCCATCTGTGCATGCTCAGATAGTCTCGCTTCACTTCGATCATGTGCTAACGTATGCGCATTGCCTGCTTTTCGCGACGACCACAGGATGCTCCTGCGCTTCCACGCGATGAAGAAGCAGCTGCTCAAGGCTCAGCGTCGTGACGACTAAGCGAAGAGTGTCGTCTAGCGAGCTCCGCGATCCCATTCCGAGTGCAGCGCGCCAGAGCCTCACTCTCACTCTTCTCTCCCCATCTTACACCCATGCGTCGTAAATGAATATATCCCTCCAGTGTTTCTGCTGCATCGCTGCGTTCACACGGCGGCGCATGATCGCCCGTCGTGTCCATCACGAGAAGCCGCGCGTTCCTTCCTACCCATTTGCTCGCGATCCATCCAGCGCTTCAAAATCAACTGTCAGATCGCTACGTTCGCTTCTCTCGCATTTAGTCGAGTAAAGTACGCCTCATTTGCACTTTGAGCAAACAGCGTCGGACTTTGCCGGAGAAAAGTACGCCTCAGCTCTTCCAAAGTGCGCGCTATTGCCGCTCTTTCGCGATCTCAAAAGCCAAAAAGGCAAAAAGCCACAAACAAGGCAAGAGAGGGAAGCAGCAACTGCAGAATGGCGGGGTTCCTGGAGGCGGCCATGCGGCCCGGCAGCCGCGAGTTCGTGATCGTGCTCAACTGCGTGCTGGCCGCGCTCTTCTTTGTGATGCTCGCGGTCGTGTACACGCAGCTGGAGGACTCGATCCATGTGTTCGTGATGCTCTTCATCGTCGTTGGGCTCACCGTCTCGATCAACTGGTTCATCGTCGAGGCAAATAAGCTCAAGGAGCACGGCGCAGTGGACACGTCGACTGCCGCAGGGAAGCTCAAGCAAGACGCAGCCAAGGCCACGCGTGGGAAAACAGATTAGCGGCGGGGCGAGTGAAGGCAGCCGACGCGCGCACGCGTCGCCAGTAACGACGGACTCACAGCGTCATGGAAGCGGTGGTCACAGCATCGCCAGCTGCGATGAGATATCTCGCATGCGTATCACTTGCGTCGAGAGGAGTGCTTGTGCGACGGGTCGGGTGCGCTCGAAGGCGTCGCTGCGAATCGCCATGGTATTAGGATAAAAAGAACCGTTTCAGCACTCGCTTGTGTTTCGATGCTAGGATGAGGCGGCTTTGCAGGATGTGTATGTTGTGTGCGACTGCAGGCGAATGCCATGAACACACCAGTGCAGCAGCAGGTATGATGAGCTGGTGGTCAACAGAGCTCTGCTGCTGCCGTTCTCTGCGTTGCGCGCCTGACGTTCTTTCCCAGCAAGCGGACGCGAAGAGGAAACGCAGCGAGTTAATGAGTATTAGAACGAACATGCACAACGTTTCATAGAGTGACTTAGCGCAGCACTGCGAGGCGCGACGGTGAGCTGTCTGCGGAGGCTTCTGGCTACTTGATACCTAGTCACTCTCTCCACACTCCCTCCCCAATCTCCTTTACATATCCTCGTCCACGACGCCGCACATGCGCTTGCAGCACGAGAGCGCGATCTTGCGGCCGTACGGGACGTACGAGAGCGTGTACCAGACCAGCGCCGTGAACTGCGTGATGACGCACATGAGCACGAGCCCGACGCGGTGCGGCACGTGTGGCGAGAAGCAGAGCGTGAGCGTCAGCCCGATGAACACGATGTACACGACCGCCGAGCCGCGGCGCTTGGCGTGGAACATCGACTGCAGCTGCTTGCACGGCCCGACGAAGAACATGGACGACGCCAGCGACAGCAGGTTGCCGATCGTGTACGCCATCGCGAACGGACCCGGGTTGCCGTGCACGAGCTTTGCGAGCCGGAACGTCGAGCCGAGCGAGAGCAGGAAGCCGAGCGTGAAGCACGTCACGCACCCGATCACGCGCTCCTGGTACGTCAGGCTTGGGCAGATCGTGTGCATGTCGTCGCGGAAGCTCGCGTCGCGCGCCTGCTGCTGGCTCTCCGGATCCAGCAGCTTCTGGCGCTGCTGGCGCAGCTTGTCCATCATGATCGCTCTGGGCTGCTGTTTCTGTGGGGCGGCGAGTGCGTGTGTTGAGTGGAGGCACACACAGAGCAGCGCTGGAAATGCACCGCTTCAGGTCGCTCGTGCTCGTCGTTTTCGCCTTCTTCTGCGTTTTTTGAATGAGATCTTGGGTTGGTGTGGCAGTCGGTGGCGAGCGAGGTGTCGCTGCCACACAACAGTCGATTTGATCCTTTGCAGTTGACAATAGAGCAGTCCGATACAAAAATGTTTTCAGGGAATCGTGAGCCTAAAAGCCTAATGCTCTCTCGACGACCCTAACGGACATGCCGCCATTGATTTTCCCAGTCCATTTTCGCCCCAACACGGCGCGACGCGAGCGAACGCAGGGCAGAGCAAGACTCGAGCGATGGCGCAGCTCCAGGAGGCGCAGTTCGCGTGCTTTGAGGACGAGGAGCTCGACGGCACCAGCAGCAGCGCGCTGCTCGGCGGCGGCGGTGGCGGTGGCGTGGACTTTGCACTCCACCTGCAGCACCAGCAGCAACAGCAGGCGGGACTCAAGACGTTTGCGATCGCCGAGCCAAGCGGCGCCGCGCGGGGACTCCCACAGAAGAGCTTTGCGAGAGGTGCGCTACCTAGTGTGTTTCTTGCGTCTCCTGCGTATGTATGTCGCACTCATGCTCGTATGTGCTTGATCTGCGCTCAAGTGCGCTCGCTGGAGTGCTCTGGCTCCGGCAGCTTTTACTTCCAGAACGAAGCGCTCAAGGACCGATTCGTATGGTGCGTCTTCGTATCCCTATCTCTCTCTTTCTCTCTCTCTTTCTCTCTCTCTTTCTGTTCGCTAGCGACACCAAGAGCTCACGCCTGTCGCTTTGCATCGCTGTGTGCTCAGCTGGCGCGTGATCAAGAATATCGTCGTGCTGCGCGAGTGGAGTCTCCACGAGACGCTCGCAGGCAACGGCATCCGCCTGCAGTTCCCAGGTAAAGCTCTCCCTGTACATCTGCATGATTTCGCGATGTGTCGCGGCATTCCTAACGCTCTATGACTCGCTTCATTTCCAGCGCCTGTGGTAAGCACGGGCGTGTTCGCGGTCGAGTCCTGGGAAGGCAACACCGTGAGCATCTGCGTGGTCACGCACGCCGGCACGATCCACCGGTTCACGTACGCGATCCCGGCGACGACGACGCACAGCATCTTCACGACCGCGGACGCGTCGTTCCCGCCAAAGCCCGCGACGTCCTCGAAGTGCGACGTCGTCGCGTCGCTGTCGCCCGATGAGATCATCACGGTCGCGCTGTGGGTGAACGAGTACAACCTGGTGCTCGGCGCGGACTCGGGCCGCGTCATCGGCGTGAACTTTGGTCTGCCAGCGACGCCCCTGGGACCCGTGGAGATGCAGGAGTTCGCGTTCTCGGACGAGTCGGTCGTGAAATGGCTCTGGAACGGTCTCGTCAAGTCGAGCGCCGTGGCCAAGTGGCAGGGCGACGACAGACGCCAGCAGGAGAACGCGATCGTCGCGGTCACGTGCTTCCCGATCGAGAGCGACATGGAGGACGAGGCGGAGGACGTGTGCATCGTCACGGTGTCCGCGGACCTGACGCTGCGCGCGTGGTCGTACGCGAGCCAGTCGTGCCTGGGCAAGCAAGACATCCGTTCGCTCGTGAACGCGGACTTTGACGACGAAGCGCTCGCAGAGGCGTTTGCGGTGAACGCGAAGATCGTCGCGCTGCCGGCGACGTCGACGGACAACTGCCGCCTCTTGGTGCACATTGACACGACCGCTAGCTTCTCGCAGGACATCTACTTGCTGCGCGGCGACGTGACGCCGCTGCCGACTGGCGGACGCAGAGATCTGGCGCTCGTGGCGGCGCGCGTGTTCACAGTCGACTCTCCTGCTAGTGCGCAGAGCTCCAAGCGCCTGAAGATCGTGGACTTTGCGGTCGACAAGAACTATTTGTACTCGTCCTGGCGGTCGGCGAGCGGCGATTTCGTGTACAGCCACGCAAACCCGATGGCGCTCACGGGACCGCGTATCATCCGTGGAGAGGTCGTGAGCAGCTTGAACGCGCAGATGCAGAAGTACGACCTCGAAGACGACGAGTGGCCGTTTGCGTTGAAGGACGAGGGCATCGTGGAGCTCATCGATGTGAGTACGCTGGTTTGTGGCTCGTGTGTAGCATTCCAACTGTGTGGACTGACTCTGGCATGTTTGTGTGGGTGCCTCTCTCTCTCTCTCTCTCTCTCTCCTCTCAGAACTTCTTTGCCGAGCGCATGCTTCTCCCCGGTCGCTTTTCGCGCCAGAACCTGTACAAGGCAGTGCTGGAGTACCACGGCGACCTTGAGATCCCGCTGCGTCCGCTGTTCTCGAGCGCAGCTGGACACCAGGAGTCCAAGTACAAGGATCTCCTCGTGAAGATCGTGTCGGACAAGTTGCTCAGCGCGATCGGCAACAGCAGCATGGACGGATCTGCTCGACACGGCGCGCGCGACCCGAATGTGCTGCGCATTGGCATCTGGAAGAGCATCATCGAGCTCTGCAACAAGGTATGCTGCTTCGTCCAGGTATCCTTTGTGTGCGTGATTGGCTAACGCTTTGTTTTGTTTTGTTTTGCTTGTGTCTCGTGACAGCACTGGCGCGTCGAGAACGTGCCGATCGGCTTTGCGACGACGACTAACTCGCTGCTGCCGGGTTCTCCCGTGCTCCTGCGACGCAACCGCGTGGCGCTGCTGTTCCCGTCTGCAACCACGATCACGGCGCCGTTCCTGTCGAAGCTCACGTCGAGCAGTGCCGACTGCGTCCGCGAGCTTGTCGCGGACATCCTTCCGGTGTTTGACGGCTTCCCAAGCCACAGCTTCCAGTCATTTATCCACCGCGAAGTCACGGACGTGGTCTCGGACTGGAAGGTCGAGTCGTTTGTCGCGTTGGCGCGACACTGCGTGCGCATGGGCTTGAAGTCGGGAACCGGCAGTGCATCTGCCAGCATCGCTAACCCAGACCTGGTGCTCACGCGCGCGCTGCTGCGTCTGAGCAAGATCCTCGGGGGAGAGACCGAGTTCCACGACCAAGTGCTGCGAGACCTGGTGGAGCACCTGTTCCCTTTCGACGTCTCCCACGACGGCTCGTCTTCGAACTCGCCATCGCCAAAGAAGCGCCACGAGAGCTACGACGATGACGATGATGACGAGGACCAGGCGATGGACGGCGGCGAGTCGAGCTCCAGCTTTGCCTCAGCCAGCCGCGACCTGTTTGGCGGCAACGAGATCTGCTTTGCGTTCGAGCAGGTGGCAGCGCGCACGATCGACGAGATGGCGACGCAGGCGCTGCGCGTCGTGCTCTTTCTGTCGTACCTCGTGGACGCGCAGCCAGCGTTCGTGAGCTCTGCAACTCTGCGCAACGTCTCGCGCTTCTACCTGCCTCGGTCGATCACAATCTACCAGCGCTGGCGGCTGAGCAAGTGGATCGCAAGCCAGAACATCGCGCACGCGACGGAGATCGACTCGTCGTCTGCGAAAGCCTCTGCGACGCTGCTGCCGCCGTTGCTGCAGCTGTTCTTGCTTGAGGCGAACAGCAAGCTAAACGCGTCGGGTCCGCTGAAGCGTGCGCGGTCGGTGCTGCAGATCGCGCTCATGAACAATGTGAACAGCGTGCAGAGCGAAGAGGCACACAGCGTGCTGGGCTCGTTCACGCGCGAGATCCTGCGCCTCGTGTCGCAGCCGACCGAGCCGCTGGTGCTGTTCCTGCAGAAGCGCAAGCAGTTCGCGCTCCTGCGCTCGATGTTCTGCTGCAACCTGAGCGACGTGAGTCTGCACGGCGGCGTCAAGTACGAGACTCCGGACCAGAGCCCGGAGGTGCAGCGCTACGTGCGATCGATCGGCGAGTGCTTGGCGCGCGAGGGCGGCGTCGCGGCGAAGGACAGCAGCAGCAAGGAGCACGCGCTGTGGTGCTTCCAGCAGGCGATCCGCTGCTTCAGCATCTGCCTGTCGTCGTTCCTGTCTGACCACGACGAGCCGCACGCGTCTTCCATGAACGAGACGGCCGAGCGGTTCATCTACGACACCATCGGGCTGCTGAAGGAGACGATCCCGCGCGGGTTCTTCCGCCACATGCTCGGGTTCCTCTGGACCGTCGTGACGCAGGCGCTGAATCGGTCGTCGTCTTCGAGTGGTGACGGCGACAGCGCGCTGCAGACGTTTGTCTGGGTGAACGTGTTCAAGTACTCGGTGGAGGAGCGGCTGTTCCGCGACGCGCATCTAGCGCTCATGCACACGCTGGACGTGTCGTCGTCGGTGCTCGCGGCGCAGATGAGCCACGACAGCGAGAATGGCGACGATGAGCCGTCCAGCGCGCGAGAGAGTACGTCGGCCGAGTGCGTGAACTACCTCGTGAAGGAGCTGTGTCGCTACGGCCACCTGGATCTGATCTGCGAGTTCCAGTGGGGGGCGCTCGAGGCGCAGGTCGAGAAGCACATCCAGTGGCAGGCAGCGAACGCGAACGTCGTCAGCAAGGGCGACGCAAGCGTCGACCCGGCGGTGCTCATGTACCACAACCTGCTCTTTGCGTTCTACGCGCGCAAGCAGCAGCCCGCGAACGCCGCGGCCGCGATGCACGCGCTGTACTTGCGACTGCGATTGGCGTCACAGCTCAAGTCTGCGAGTGCGCTGCAGGCGCAGCGGAATGCGCTGTACGCGGCGACGAATGCGCTGCTCGCGCTCCCCGAACCGAACCGCTGGATCGTGCGCAAGTACCACACCGAAGAGCTCCTGGGCTCTTCCTCAGCAGCACGCAAGGCTGCAGTAGCGACGGCAGCGAAGGAAAGCAGCCAGTTGCCGCTGAACATCGTCACAGCGCAGGATTTTGCGCGCGAGATTGCGGTGCTGGATGGCAAGCTGCAGCTGCTGCATCTCGGACAGGACGAGAGCGTGCTGCTGAGCGCGATGGACGGCGCGGAGGTGGTCGCGCTGCTCGTGGATGCAGCGCTCGCGTGCTGCGAGTGGACTAGTGCGACGAGCACGGCGCTCGAGAAGGCGCAGGAGAGCGCGCGCGCGATTGAGCTCGCTGTCGACATTGTCCAGAAGACGCCGGCGCTGAGCTACAGCAACATCACCAAGTCCATGGCGCGGTACTGCGTCGCAGTGGTGTCCTCGGCGGGGCTCGAGAGCCTTTGCTGGCGCACGCTGCAGCAATTCTTAGAGGCGATCGACTCGCTGGAGCAGTACCAGGTGGCTGCGGCCACGATCCTCGAGTGGAAAGTCAAGATCGAACTCCCCGCGTGGCTGTACGACCGCCTGGCGCATCCAGCGCGCGGCAACGCGGCGAAACTACTCCAGCTGTATCTCAAGTACGGCTTGCTGGCGGACGCCGTGGCGCTCGCGGACCAGATGATCCCGGACGAGCTGCTCAACGAGAGCGAGGCGAGCTTCCGCCAGCGCGTGACCACGCCGAGCGCGTCGCTACCGTGGATCCCGTACAACCTCTTCGATGCTGTGCTGGACGCTGCGGACGCGGTGTTGCAGAATAGAGGCGCCGGCGCGTTCGGAGCGACGGCTTCTGGGAGCAGGAGCGAGGCTGTGCTTCGCAGCAGCAGCCAGCGGTTCAAGGACAAGCTGAGCTCGTACTTCAAGTACATTGCGCTGCTGGAGGAAGCGCGCGCGGCCGCTGGCGTCGCGAGGAACGCATCGGGGACGGGAGCAGGCGGCGGGGCGTCTGGGTTCAGCTTCGGCGTGCCGGTCCGATCCGCTGGCGCGCTGTTCTAGACTCCGAGCGTCACTGTTGCGAGCCTGCCGACGAGATCGAGCGCGCAAGGCGAGGAGTTTCCCGAGACAGGATCGTGCACTTCTAACAGAATACAGAACCACGTTGCATCACATCACATCACGGACACACCGTGCTGCGCTTGGTACCGAGCGATATGACAGAGGAAGAGAGAGAGAGAGAGATTGACTAACGCCAGCTCCAAACTCACTCCATGCAGCAGCGAAGTGTCGAGTGCGGGGACGTGCCTGCTGACATACTCCAGCGTTGATAGCAACACGGGAACGAAGAGGACAATGAGGTGTTGGAGGTAGTAAGAGAAAGACTGTATTGAAAGTGCTTGCATGGCTTTGTCTACTGCTACAGATGCAGCTCCACTTGCGCTACGACATGCGATCCAATGGATGGCATCGCGTCCTAAGGTTTGGTTGGTGGCGAAACTCAGCTTTCCGTTTCGAATCATGTTTCAAGACGAGTCTCGAATTAAATTTCATACGAACGAGACCAAAAAATGGTAAATCATTGTTTCAACCGAGCGGCGACTCCCCCACATGCAAACACGCACACACACACATGCAAACAAACGCATTGATGATCGCACGCACACATGCTGCTCGACGCACGCACACACTCGACAGTCGCGGCAGCGGGCAGCGCACGAGTCGACATTACAGCAGCAACCGCGCCACTGTGCGCACCAGCACAAGCGACGCCACGACGGCTGAGAGTTGCTCGATCGCCCCTGTCTGCGTCCTGCTGCCTGCTGCGCGCCGCCTTCTCACTGCGAAATGCCGAATGAGATGCGCTCGACCATTTGCGCTTCACGCTTTCTCCGACTCGGAATTGGTTGGCTCGCACGGTTCTAGTTTGATTGGCAGAAATGGCGAGACCTTAGAGCTCTGCCATTGGCTTGCGATCGGATCCATTTGCTCCAATGATAGAGTAGTCACCCCGTTTTCATAAAAAGGGCAGTCAGGAACCAATGCTCGCACCGCGAAGCCACCAGCAGCTCCGACGACTTCGAGCGACCACGACCACGACGGTGCTCGCGATGCAGCTCCGACGCTCGCAGAAGCGCTCGCTCGCAGCAGCCACAGTGCCTACCACACCTAGCGTCAACGACAGCGCCAGCGACGGCGGGGATGCGTCCAGCGGAGATGACTACGAGCCTGCGAGCGCGAAGAAGAGTCGCTCGCGCGCCAAGAAGAGTCCAGCGGAGCAGAAGAAGGCAAAGCCGGCGACGGCAAAGAAGGCGGCAGCCAGCGCGAAGCGCACTGCCAGCGTCATCCCCATCGTCCCTATCGTTTCATCCAGCAGTATCAGCGGATCTGCTGGCGCTATCGCAGCCTCGGCGTCGCAGTTCCCGCTGCTGAGTGCGCTGAAAGAGCGTCGCCAGAGCGCTTCTGCAACTGTCCCCAACAGCAGTGACGACAAGATCGTGTACACGTACGAGCAGCTGGTGCCCGGGCGACTAATCAAGCGCTACAAGCGCTTTCTGGCCGATATCGAGCTCGTGGACGCGGAGAATGGCGACGACGCCGCTGTCGTGGACGAAACCAGGGTCGTGACGGTGTACTGCCCCAACACCGGCCCGATGGTCGGACTCCTGGACCTCCCGAACGCGCGCGTGCAGCTCTCCAAGAGCGACGATCCGAAGCGCAAGTACCAGTACACGCTCGAGATGATCCAAGTGGACGTACGTTTGCCATACGAATGCTAGCCTCTCGACGAGCGTCGATCCCACTGGAAGTAGGTTGTCTAACTCTCCTGTGCGTGTGTCTTTCTACGATGTCTTGTATGTAGAACGGCGAGCGCAGAGTGTGGGTAGGCGTGCACTCGACGCTCGCAAACCGCATGGTGGAGAAGGCGATCGCGGCGCAGTGGCTGCCGGAGCTCGGGCTCTTCACGTCCTTCCAGCGCGAAGTCAAGTTCGCCAAGAACAGCCGCGTGGACTTCGTGCTCTCGTCGCCAGGAGTAGAAGGTGCAGAGAGTGGTGAGGGTGTCGTCGCGCACGAAAAGTACGTTGAGGTGAAGAGCGTGAGCTTCGCGCATCCGATTTCCAGCTCAGCAGCGTCGCTGGCTATTGCATCCGACCCAGCCTCGAGCGACGAGGCGTCCAGGTTCTGCGCGCTGTTCCCAGACACGATCTCGGAGCGCGCGCAGAAGCACGTGACTGAGCTCACCGAGCTCATCGAGAGCCAGGCGAGCAAGGGCGACGTGCAGAAGTGCGTCAGCGCGGCGATCGTGTTCCTTGTGCAGCGCGACGACTGCCACGAGTTCGCGCCGTCGTTCCTCCACGACGTCAAGTTCGCGGCGCTGTGCGCGTCTGCCGCCAAGAAGGGCATCCAGCTGCTCGCGTATTCGGTCTCGCTCGAGCCCCAGGAGGCGGCGAAGCGCGGCCACGTCCGGCTTTTGCAGGCGCTCCCTCTCTACGAGCATATCGCTGAGGCGAAGAGCGAGCATGAGCAGCCGGTCGCGAAGGCGAAGGCAGCTAAGAAGCCCCGAGCAGTCAAGAAATAGTCGCCGGACGACCGATTCCCACTGCAAATGACAAAGTCGAGATGATCGCGACATACAGACTCTGTTTTCTCTATGAAAGATGTCGAATACAAAGATACAAAATGCTAGGTGGTGGAGATTCCTACCGCAGCAACTTAGCTCCGCTTCTGCTTCTTGGCGCGCTGCTGCTGCTGCTTCGCCAGCGCTTCCTGCACCATCGTGTCGTAGTCGTCGGCGCTCGCGAACGGCGACTTGCGCTTCGGCGCAGGCGGCGTCTTCTTGTTCTTCCCCGACTTCGACTTCACCTGCTGCTCTTCTTCGTCCTCACTGTCGTCGTCGTTGTCGTCATTGCCCAAGCCGTCCATCTCCGCAAAGTCGAAGCCGTCTTCATCGTCGTCATCGTCGCCATCCAGATCTTCGTCGTCATCGAGCTCGCCTCCATCGTCGTCGTCGCTGTCATCGCCGCCAGCTCCGTTTGTAAAGTCCGCGCCAAACTCAGGCACGTCATCGTCGTCCTCATCGTCTCCACCTTCAAGCTCGCCGCCATCCTCGTCCTCATCATCTCCATCGTCGTCGCTCCAGTCATCGAGCTCCGGGTCCTCGTGGTCCATATCACCGTCCTTCATGATGCCCTCGGCGAGCTCCTGCGCGTACGCCTCGAGCTCGTCGTCCTCGTCGCTGTCGCCGTCCGAGAGCGCGTCGCCCACGCGCTCGTCACGCACGCTCTTCTTCTTCTTCTTCGACGGCACGGCGGCTTCACGGGACGCGCGCTCCTTGAAGAACTTGTAGAAGAACTTGTCGCTCTCGTCCACACTCTCCTCCGCCTTCTGCAGCACGGCCTCCGTGTTGATCGGCGCAAAGCTCCAGCTCTTTGCCTTGTGGCTCGAGCCGTCCTCGCCGACCTCGGCGATCTTGTGGCGCGGCTTCTTGTTCATGAACTTCTCAAAGAACGCGTGCATCGTGAAGTCCACGAGCGGGTCGCCGCCGTACTGAATGCCCGTGGCCTTGTTCTCGATCAGCTGGCGCGCAAACACTTGCACGGACGGGTGGTAGTGGTGCACCAGGTGGTGCAGCTCCCACGCGCAGGCGTTCTCGGCGCCGGCGTACAGCGGGTTGCGCTTGCGCGGGTCGTAGCTGTCTGTTGGCAGATGCTGCTCGCCATCCGTCGATGCAACGCTCTTGACAGCGACCTTCGCGTCCTTCACGTCCTCCTCCTCTTCGTCGTCACTCTCGTCAAACGTCACAGCAGTAGGCACGTGCTTCTTGGACTTGCCGTCGCTCTTCGCTGGTGCCTTGCCAAACATCTGCTCGAGCACCTTCTGCGCGCGCTCGGCGTCCGTGAGCCCGTCGTTGAGCTCCGCTGGCGTCTCGGACTCCTCGTCGTCCGTCGCTTCATCCTCGTCCTCGTCCTCGTCGAGCTTGAACTTCTGCTGCTCCTCCTCTTCGTCGCTGTCGTCGTCGTTCGGCGTCGGCTTGGCGTCTTCAAAGTGCTCGTCCTCATCCGCGCCGCCGTTCGCACCACCGCCACCGCCAGACTCCGGCTGGTCGATGAGCGTCCGCAGCGTCGGCTTGATCTTCATGAGCTCCGAGAGCAGGAAGAGCACGGCACACGTGAACGCCGGCGTCATGACCGTCGTGAGCTGCAGCAGACGCTTCATCATCGCGCCGGCACGCGCCGGGGACACGTCCGCCTTCATCGCGCGGAAGATCAGGTTGAGGAACAGCGTGTGCTTGGACGTCTCGCGCACCTTCGGGTCGAAGAGCTTGTCGTAGAGCGCCGTGTAGAAGCGGTCGGAGACCGAGTTCGTGCTGTTCATGACCTGGAAGAGCAGCATGAGCGCCTGCACGCTCGTGCTGTGGTGCGCGCGGTGCACGACCGTGAAGAGCGAGTCAATCTCGTCGTGGAACTGCGCCGACGTGGTTTTCGCGTACGGGAACGCGCGGTTCACGCCCACGAGCAGCGCGCTGAGCAGCTTGCGGTCCATGCCCTCCGCCGCGATCGGCTCGCTCTTCTTCTTCTTCCCGTGCTTGCCGCCGGACTTCTTGCTCTTCGACGCGGCCGCGATCTTGGCGTCATCGCCGTGCACTTCCTTCGTGAACAAACCAAAGTAGACACTGATCAAGTGCGCCGCGAGGTCCGCGTCGTCGCCGGACTTGTCCAGGTAGATCTGGTTGATGAACAGGATCGCGTTGTACTTGGTGCGATCCGACACCTGCCCGCGCGTGAGCACGCGCTCGACCTCGTCGATCACCACGCGCTTCATCGCCGGGTGCTCCTGCAGCAGCTCCTGCAGCGTCTTGTGGATGTACGACGCGATCTTGCGGTCCGGGTCGCCGAGCTTGTTCACGAGCATCGCGAGCAGCACGGCTTCCTGCTCCGGCTTGGCCGCGAGCAGCGCGTTCGCCGCGCGGATGCACGCGCGCTTGTGGTTGTCCACGGCGTCCTCCATACCGTTCGCCAGCACGCCCACGAGCTGCGCGAACGCGGTCTTGAGGCAGTGCTCGTAGAACCACAGCGCCAGGTGCTCGTCCGTCACGCTCGGGTGGTGCAACGGGTTCTGGTGGAAGAAGTTCAGGCGCCGGTCGTCCGGCAGCAGGTTGTTGATGAACAGGTCCTTGAGCGAGTCCACGGCCATCATGCTCTCGCGCCGCGCCTTCTTGCTCGCCATAGTGATGAGCTGTCCGAGGCGCGAGAGGCAGTGGAGCGGCGAGCTCTGGATCGTCAGCGTCAGCGCGGCCACGCGATCTGCGAGTGTTCCGGACTTCATCATCGTCGCCAGGTACTTGTCGTCGCTCGACATCTTGCCGCCCTTCTTCAGCTCGAAGCGCTGCACCTCGGCTTCGAGCAGGCGCTGCGCGTGGCGCTTCTTGGCTTCGATCTGCTCCTCCGGCAGCTTCGACGCCTCCAGGTCCAGCATGTTGGCACCGCCAGCGCCGCCCTTGGCCGCCGCCGCTGCTGCTTTCTCCATCGCGATCTGCTGCAGCTTCTTGTTCTTCTTCCTGCTGTTGCCGTTGCCCTTAGCTGGCGCGCTCGTGCTGCTCGCATCCGGCTTGAGCTCCTTCAGCGGCTTCGCCACCTCGTACCACGACACGCTCTGCTCCGTCATCTTGGCCACGACGTTCTGCAGCACGACCGACTGCGCGGCACTCGCAACCGCAATCGTATTCGCAGCATTGGCGTGGAACTGCTTGCTCTTATCGTACGGCTTGCTCTTGTCGTATGGCTTGCCCTTGCTCTTGTGAGCGGCGGCAGCAGACGGCTTGCTGCTGCCACTGCTCTTGGGCTGCGCCTGCTTGGGCTTCATCGCGCCCTTCTTCTGCGGCGCCTGCGTCTTCTTGTGCGCAGCGGCGGCCATTCTCGAGAGCTGCTGCTGCTGCTGGGCTTCCGTCCAATAGTTTTGGCTCTTCGGCGTTTGGCGTTCTGCCCAACAGTTTGAGCTGCTCGTGTGCGCCACACCAACTGCCAAAACTCCCTGCTTAGAAGTCTAGCTATTTTGCGCAGGGTTTGTTGGAACCTGACATTTGTCATTCAGAGCATACGAATGCCAAGAGCATGCTCCACATCGTCCCAGCGAAATTCGAGAGTCGGCATGTCAAGCGAATCCTCCATGCGATCGAGAGCGCGAAGAAGTCCGTGGACGTGTGCATGCACATGCTTTCGAACGAGAAGCTGATGAACGCGCTCCTCGCCGCTCACAAGAGAGCGAACGTGACAGCCCGTATCATCGCTGACTACGGAAAAATGACCACCCATGGATCCAGAGTCAGTGAGCTCGTGTCGGAGGGTGTGGAGGTCTACTACCACGAGCGTAGGAAGAACTTTTGTTGCACCACAAGTTTTGCATCTGTGACAGGAAGGTGCTGATCAACGGATCATTCAACTGGTCCGAGAACGCCGTGTCCAACGGCGAGGTCGTC
>JAADWH010000314.1:0-27366 GCA_023335995.1 Globisporangium nagaii
CACACACACACACACACACACAGATGACGTCAGTGTTGATTCGCGCGAGTCGCTGCTGGCGCCGGCCGCCACTCCTCTCGTACCTGCCGTGCGCAAACTTGCAGTCCGGGAACGGACAGCCGCCGGGCTTGTCGAAGTGCTTGCAGATCGCGGTCTTGCGCAGCTTCTCGCGGCGCTCCACGCGGCGCTTCTTGTGCACGACCACCTCTTCTTTCTCTTGCCCGTTCTCGCTTGCTGGCGCTGGTGCTGGTGTTGGTGCTGCAGGCGCCGCCGCCTTCACTTCCATTTCCGCCATCGCTGCGATCAAATGAACCGAAAATGAGCTGCTGGGTCGAACAAATGCAGCCACTAAATGTCACTCTCCAGAAGAATGACAGGCAGTGCCAATAACCATTGGAGGACAGTTTTTCCAGTGTGGCGAAGCCAAAACGGCGACAAAACCGAGGGAGATGCAGCAGTGTCGCCTGCCAAACGAGCGTGCGTCTCGCTCGCAAAAGCTGATGCGCTCCTCACAAGCTCGCTTGTCTCTATTATTCAGTCTGCTCTCCTGTCTTCGCAAGCTCCAGTGCTCTCGGTAGTTGTCCCTCGCGTGCGTGGCGTCACGCCTGCGTCTATGGGATCTCGCGGAACGGCGACACATCGCGGTAGCACGTCTCGAAGACCTTGTCCAGGCATTCGTCCTCCTGTAATGAGAAACACAGTACCACGTACATTGTCAGCACCACTAAACTCAACCTTCGCATGAAGAGGCACGACTCGCACGTACTTTGCCCTTGCACGCCTCGTTGTGCTGGATCGAGAGCTTCGCTCGTCGTCGCGTGCAGATCTGCGCAACAGTTTCCACGACACGAGTCCATGCTTGTCAGTCAATGAGATGAGCAGCAGCCACGCCTATCGCTCGCTACCTGATGCTGCTTCGCGACGTTGAAGTTCTTGCGGAAGAACTCGTACTTCCAGTTGCAGTCGCCGCTCAGCGCCGCCGCGCGAACCTGCCAGTCGCCAGCACACCGTCCAAGCAAAGTTACTATCGAGCGCAACACGGCAAGTGCAGCAGCAGCAGCAGCGCTTCCGTGTCTGTACCTCGCTGCACGCGTGCTGCTCGCAGTTGTTCCAGTCCATCTTGGCGCGGCAGTGGTCGAACGCGTGGATGAGCTCGTGCGCGAGCGTGCGATCCATCCACTCCTGGTCCGGGATGTGGTTCTGGCAGAGCACGACACCCGGCTTGCCTGCTTCGTCGAGGTGGAAGCCGCCGTTGATCTGGCCCTCGCACTCAACGCTTGAGTAGAAGCCCGCTTCCATCTTGCAGCCCATCTTCTCCATGATGTTCACCAGGAACGACACGCGCGGGCCTGTTGGCGGCAGCATATTCATGTTTGAGCAGCTCAGTCAGCATGATGTGAGCGGCTCGTAGATGCAGCAGAGAGGCTGTGGTGGTAGTAGATACGCGTACACTTGGTGAGCGCCTTCTCGCGCATTTCCTCGCAGCGCTGGTGGCGCGCCTCGACCTCGTCGCCGCCCTTGTCCTTGCTGATGAGCGTCTTGAGCGATTCCATCGCGCCTGCTCTGATCGACTCGGTTTGATTCGGTTCGATTGACCAGCGAGCAATCTGTCACACGTCCAGAGGCCACTATTACGAGCGCATGCACACTTGGAGTTTGTATGGACTGGGCTGGCGTGCACACTGCCACACATCACCTTCGCCGAGAAAGAGGCGCGTGGGATGGCAACATGGCGAGCGCGAAGCCAGACGCCGCTGGTAGAATGACGACCCAGCTATGGTGCACAGCTGCCGAGAGCGCGACGGCAGAGAAACGCAACGCAAGACACACGGACCGGCAAAAGAGCTCTTGCGGGGAAACGTCCAAAGTCTACATGCTGCCAGTTCGATTCTCTCATTTGCAAATGCGTCTTTCGTCAGTCTCCTCTGTGTATGTGGTGGATGGTGATGGGGGTGGTGGTGGCTCTGGTGCTGGTGCTGGTGCTGGTGCTGGGTGCTGAACCCCAAGCTGTCTATTCCAGTTCGACGACGGCGCCGACCTCCTTGAGCTGCGCGATCAAAGCTTCGGCCTCCTCCTTCTTCACGTCCTTCTTTAGTACACTCGGCGCGCCTTCGACCAGCTCCTTCGCCTCCTTCAAGCCCAGTCCTGTGATTGCTCGCACCTCCTTGATAACCTTAATCTTGCTCTTGGCGTCGAAGCTCGCGAGCTTGACGTCGAACTGGGTCTTCTCCTCCTTTGGCTCCTCGGCCGCAGGGGCAGCGCCGCCGCCGCCGCCGAAGCCGCCCGAGAACGCGGAGTCAGGGATGTTGAATTTCTCCTACACAGTCGGAACAGCGCAGCGCATACGTTAGCAACACGCGCGCAACCATAGGCGCATCAACAGCGTGCATGTGCCTCTCTATCTTGTGTACGGTACCTGGATGGCGAACGAGAGCTCGGCGATCTCCATCATGTTGAGCTCCAAGATCTGGTCGAGCACGGTCTGCACCTTTGGCGACGGCGCGAGCTCGTTCTTGACGGCCTTCTGCACATCGCTCTCCTCCGTGGAGAAGAACGAGACCTGCGCGAAGCGAGGCGCGGCGGCGTTGCGGCGCGCGAGGCGCAGCGCGCTGCGGGACACACGGCTCAGCATGTTCGATCGACGATCACTTGGCACTTGCTGCTGCTTGCGGAGAGCCGACTGAGGAGATTGAATGGCGCGCAGTCCCAAAGGCGAGCCACCGCCACAAGCCGCGTCGCGCTTTTCTGCCAATCGAGCGGCCGCATGCTCATTTCAGCCAATGGACGTGAGTTTCCGGATACCAGATCTTTTATGCGGATGACCCGCTCCACCGTGGTGCTGTCGAATAGAGCGCCGTCGCTGCTCTGCTGCGCTTTCAGATCGCCGCGTGGATCCGCTCGAGCCGAGAGGGAGAAAAGGAAGATGGCGATGGCACGCAAGACGCTGGCGCTCGTGGCGCTCTTCTTCGCGGCACACGCCGACGCCGCGGTGATCAACACGTCGGTGAGTGGTTGGATATCTCTGTGTGTTGTGGATGTCTGTGGCACCTTCTCTTCCTGTTGCTGTCTGCTTGACGCTTCGAGGGGTGATGTCTACGAGGGGGAGGCGAAAAGCTCCGTTGATACCATGTGAACGCACGCTCCTATGTCGCTTGTGCTGCAGAGCGAGTGTGTCCAGCGGCGGTGTTGTGGCGACCGATGCTGACGTTTCGCGATGTCTTGCTGTCTGTGTGTCGTTGCAATTGCTACTGCTGCTGCTGCCTCAGGTGAAGCGCGTGTTGGATCTGACGAAGCACGTGGTGCGCGTGCAGACGGACATCCAGTTCGTGGATGCGGCCCAAGACACGACCGAGTACGTGTTCGGCATCCCGAAGGCGCAGGAACAGCACCTGGCACAGCTGGCGGCCAAGTGCGGCAAGACCGCGTGCGAGGTCGTGGCGGCGACCCACGTGGACGCGAGCGCGCACCCGGACGTCGCGCAGTTCACGGTCGTGCTCAAGGACAGCGTGGTGAAGGGTGCCGTGGGCCACATCAAGCTCACGTCGTACTTCACGCACGTGCTCACGCCGTTCCCAGCTGAAGTGACACAGAAGGAGGAGCAGCTTGTGGTCTACGAGGATTCGCACGTGCTCGTCTCGCCGTATCAAACCGAGACGCAGACCACGAAGGTGAAGCTGCCGTCGGGCCGCGTCGAGAGCTTCTCGGATGTCGCGCCAGTCGCGCGCAAGGGCTCGGCGATCACGTACGGTCCGTACGCGAATGTGGAGCCGTTCTCGGGCGATGCCAAGTCGCTGCGCGTGCACTTCAAGAATCACTCGCCGTTCTTGACGGTGACGAACTTGGTGCGCGAGCTGGAGGTGTCCATGTGGGGCCGCGTGTCCGTGGAAGAAGTGTACGACTTGCTGCACACCGGCGCGAAGCTCAAGGGCGGCTTTTCGCGCTACGAGTACACTGCGCAGAACGAGCGCGGCGCGTCGTTCCACGACATGCAGGCGTACCTGCCGAAGGACGCCGTGAACGTGTACTACCGCGACCAGATCGGGAACGTGTCGACGTCGCGTCTGCGCGAGACGAGCACTCGCCAGGAGCTGGCGTTCAAGTCGCGGTTCCCGATCTTCGGCGGCTGGAAGACCCAGTGGTACCTCGGCTACTCGGTACCAACGCACTCGGTGCTCTCGCGCGACGGCGACAAGTTCAAGCTCGAGATGGACTTCTCGACGTCGATCGACGGCGCCGCGGTGGACGACCTCACGGTGAAGGTGATTCTGCCAGAGGGGAGCAAGAACGTGCAGGTGAACCTGCCGTTCGCGGTCGACTCGCTCTCGGACGCGACGCGCCAGACGTACCTGGACACGCCGCTGGTGGGTCGCCCCGTGCTGATCATCCGCAAGAAGAACGTCATCGCGGCGCACAACGTGCCGTTCGAGGTCACGTTCGAGTTCCCGCAGACGTTCATGCTGCACGAGCCGCTGCTGCTCGTCTCGGGCTTCCTGGCGTTCTTCCTCGTCTGCATGCTGCTCTTCCGTCTCGACGTGAGTCTCATCGGCAGCAGTAAGAAGGCGGACGCGAAGAAGAAGACTGAGTAGAGAAAGAGAGAGAGAGAGAGAGAGAGAGAGAGAGAGAGAGAGAGCAAGTGAGCTCTTCGTCGCAACTGACGAGCTCATCGACAGCGTGTGCGTGTCAGCGGTGGATCGATCTTTACAAGGCGAACGGGTCGTGGAAGCTGTCGAGAGCGAGTGCTCCGTCAGGTTGAAAAGAGAAGCTGTGTCTGGTGAATGAGCATGAAGAAACATTTTGGTCACAAGATCGTTGTCATCGTCGCCATGGAAATGGTCGGCTGGTTCGCATGCTTGCACGGCAAAGACATTACAAATGAACAAAAGAAGAGACCGGTTTTGGTAGAAAGCGCAGTTTGTTGTTGCTTAGTTCTTTTCTGGTTGGTGGTGGCGGGCAAGACCCAGTGGACTCGGAAGGCACGAGACAATTGCTCGTGAGCTCCTCATCCAGCCAACACGCGCGAGAGCAGTCTCCACGTCGCTACGCAGAGCAGCGGCGAGAACAAGACAGCGCTTAAGCGCGGTTCTGGCGAGCGAGAGGGCCCTGGAACTTGAGCTTCTCCTCGACCGTCTGGAAGCGACCGTGGCCGAACTTCGACGACGTGTCGATGAACTTGAGCTTGATCTCCTCGAGCGCCGAACGCTTCGAGTGCACCAGGAGCGACTTGCGCAGAGTGAGCGCGCGCTTCTTGACGCCGACGATCGCACCCTTGAGCATGAGCCAGTCCTCGTTGATGACACCGTAGTGCGGGAATCCACCCAGCGGCGTGATCGACTTCTCGGTCAGGTCCTGCTCGGTCATGCACGACTTGTTGTCGCCAGCGGCACCGATGCGGTAGATCTTCTTGTTCACCTCCGTACGGTGGTGGTAACCGTGCTGACCAGCGCGAGCCACCGTGAAGCGAACGCGCGACGGGTGCCACGCACCGATACACGCGACCTTGCGGAGACCACGGTGGGACTTACGCGGCAGACGCGACACGCCCCAACGCGTGATCACACCCTCGTAACCGTGACCCTTGGTCACACCGCAGATGTCGATCATCTCGTCCTTGGCGAACACCGCGGCGACAGGCACCTGCTTCTCGAACAGGCTCTTGGCGAAGTCCACCTTGTCGGCGACCGAGCCGCCGTTCACCTGCACCTCCAGGAGGTGCGCCTTCTTCTGGCGGAGGTTCACCTTGCGGATCTGCGTGTGCGCGAGCACGCGGACGACCTGGCAGTACTTCTTGATACGGTTGATCTCGTTCTCGATGTCAGCAGGGTTCGTCTGGTACTTCTTCGCGTACTTGGTGAACGCCTTTCGCTTGGCGTGGTACCAGTTCTTGTAGAAGCGACGCTTCACTTCCTCGCTCAAGTGCTCGGCCCACACGGTCGTGAGCGAGCGCAGGCCGCGAGGGGTCTCGACGTAGCCGACGACGCCGACCACCACCATCGGAGGCGTCTCGACGATCGTCACAGCCTCGACGACCTCCTTCTTGTGCACCTTGGAGCCCGGTCGGTCCACCTCGCGAACGATGTGGGTCATACCCGCCTTGTAGCCCATGAAGGCCGTGAGGTGCGGCGCCTTGGACGCGTCATCGCGAGGGAACTTGCGAACGCGGCCGCGGTGGTGCTTGGTGCGCTTCTTCGGCAAGAAACCGATGTGGCCGTGACGAGGGGCCTCGAACTTGCGGTGACCCATGCTTGGAGAAAGGAACTGGTGCGAGAGCTACTGCAAAACTCAAACTAACCACCGCGCTGCTGGCTGGCAATTCGCGACGGCGAGCGCAATCGCAGCGACGCGTGCTCGCCATTCGCTATCGCCGTTCCCCCTTTTCGCCGCCCACCCACCAGCCAATCATCTCTGGAATCGCATTTTAGCGAGGGCAGACCCGGATGCAAATGAGCATTATCCGGACGTACTTTAATGGACGCTCGCAGTACTCCCAAACTGAGAGCCAATGTTCGACTGGCGCGCTTCGTATGAAAAAAGTCTCATCGACGACACATCCGCCACCCCCAACAATGGATCCGCTCGACGCGATCCTCGCGTCCATGGCTGCGGCCACCGGCAACGTGTCGTCGGCAGCTGCACCAGCATCCAGTCCTGTCGACGCTGCCAAGAAGATGAAAATGGTGCCTGCAAATCCCAAGAAGCGCCAGCGCGAGGACACTAGTGACAAAAAAGACGGTGGCGAGAATGACACGCTGACGTTCGCTGCTGCTGCATCGGACGACAGTGCAATCTGGAACGCGCGCGTGATGCAAAAGCTGCCGGAGACGCTCCTGCAGAAGGTCGACAAAGCCGCGCAGCAGTACTCGGTGACGCCGCCCATGGAGATCGCTCGCCAGCAGACGGTGCGCACGCTCTGTGCCAAGATCAAGCGCGCGAGCGAAGAGATGGGCATCGCCAAGCTGCCCAACTCCACGTACGAGACGTGGCAATTCACGTCCAAGCTCACTGTCGCAGAGGTAGTGGCCAACTCGCCTCGCTTTCTCGTTGTGCTGTGTTATTTCTCTATGGTGTGTGCGCGAGCTCTAACTGTATGTGTTTCAACCAGAATGACCCACTGATCCCGCATGCCGGCAGCGACTACAGCGGCTTGCTGGAAGAGCTGCTCAAAGCTGGCGCGCCGCGCTCTGCCGCGACGAGGAAGTGCAAGGATCTGACGAAGGACTCCGAGCGGCTGCTGCGCAAGTTCGTGCAGCAGGACTTCAGCGTCGGCAAGAAGCACGTGAAGGTGAGCGCGGGCGAGGAGATGTACCAGCTCGCGTACGGCAGCTCGTCGGTGAAGCTGAGCAAGGCGCACTACAAGAAGCTCCAGGATCTGTACGAGCGCCACCAGAAAGTGTCAGTTGCGGCGCGCCCGCAGGACAAGCGCGCGTTCGAGAGTGCGCTGTTCAGCCTGCTGCTGCGCTACGACTCGCTTGACGGCGGTGGCTTCCAGGCGGCGCTCAACGAGGAATGTTTCGACGCGATGCTCAAGCACTTCGACTGCAAAATGGAGTGCTTCGCGTCGCCGCTGAACAGCCGCTACGGCCGCTTCTGCAGCGCGTTTCTGGACACCGACCACTCGTTCGGCAGCGTCGGGAGCTTCTTCGAGTTCGCGCCGCGCTCTGGGTGCGTTGCCGCTGTCTGGACAATATGCAGAGTGGAGTTGCCGTCTCACTGTGCTGATCGTTCTGCTCTCTCTCTCTCTGCTGCTGCTGCTGTTCTTGTACAGGTGCTTTGAAGCCAACCCGCCGTTCATCCCGAAGCTCATCAAGCGCATGACGGATCACATGACTGCGCTGCTGGGGGCTGCGGACGGCGCGTTGGCGTTCATCATCGTCATCCCTGCCTGGAAAGAGACGCCAGGGTGGAAACAGCTGAACGCAAGCCGATACAACCAGAAGCACATGCTGATTCCCCAGAAAGCGCACGGCTACTGCGAAGGCAAGCAGCATATCCGCAAGACGAGGTGGCGCATTGCGTCCTTCGACACGAGCGTCTTCTTCTGGCAGAACGCGAAAGCCATGACCAAGTGGAAGATCACGAACGAGGCGGTTGAGGATCTCAAGACTGCCTTCCTCTCCAAGCAAGCCGAGGAGCGGGACACGCTGGGGCTGCGCAAAAGCGGGAAGCGCGTGAAAGCTGCTAAGTAGCGGGTACGGATAGGGTAGAGATAGATAGATAGGTTCGCGTCCGCGAGACTGCCCGCAGATACGCACTCATGCTACGCTTAGAAGCAAAACGAGCCACTTAGACGGACAGACAACACGAGCATGCACCGTGCACCTGCTTACTTGGCTGCACGCTCCACTTCTTCCTCTTCCGCCATGATGTTCCCAATGAAGTCAAGCGACTCCTGCTTCGTCATCTGGTACACGTTGCTGATCTTGTTCTGGTAGCCGATGCCGTAGAACTTGTCGGCGACATTCACCAGCTCCGGTCGGAACGTCGACGTGATAAACTGAGCACACAGATAAAGCACAGCAGAGTCAGTACAAGCATCGCACTCCTCGGCCACAGCACTGGCATACCTGGGCTGGGTTCTCTCCCGAGTGTGCTTGACGGTGAATCAGCGCTGCCACCGCAGCGCGATGCGTGGAATCCAGCGCTTGGTCGATCTCGTCGAACAAGTAGAAAGGAGCTGGATCGCACCGCTGGATCGCGAAGATAAACGCCAGCGCCACGAGCGCTTTCTGGCCCCCAGAGAGCTGCTGCATCAGGTACGAGTCTCCCTCGCCACGGAAACTGACCTTGATCTGCACGCCGGAGAACGTGTCAACGTTTGCTTCCTGACCTTTGCCGATCACCGACGGCTGGTCAGCTTTGTTCGGATCCGCTCTCAGGATCAGCATTTTCCCTTCTCCCGTTGGAACCAGCTCCCGGAACACTTCAGAGAAGTGGTGGGACACACCCTTGAACGTCCGCAGAATCGCCTCGTCTTTTCGCTTGTCAAGCACATCGATCAAGTCTTGGATCGACTCGTAGCCTTCGTCGAGCTCTCGCTTCCGGTCAAGCAGCGTCGTTCGCTGCTCGTTGAAGCTGACATACTGGTCCAGGGCTTTCTTGTTCACGTGACTGAAGTTCTTCAGCTTCTCATTGCGCCTGTTGAATTCCTTGATCACGTCTCGAGATGCCAAGTCCTTGAACTTCTCGAGCTCTGTAGTCGGAAGCGTCCCGAGCTCACGAATGTCCCGCATCGCGTCTTCTCGCCGCTGAAGCAGTCGCCGGCGGTGGTTCAGAATCTTCTCGGACTGACGGGCTTCCTGCTGGAGCTGGTCGTTCAGAGACGCATTCTCTGCATGCAGGGACTCAACCAGCGACTTCTCATCCGTTACTTCTTCCTGGAGCTGCGCAATCTTCTGCTCGATCTCCTTCAGCGACGCGGAGTTCTCGCTCACGAGTCTCGACGCATTCTCCAAATCGAGCTTCTTCGCTTTCAGACTCTCGTCCCGCTCGCTGACCGCGAGCACTTCGATGCCTTCTTGTCCAAGCTGGCGAGTGATCTCGTTCTGCCGTCTCACCAAGTTCTGGTCGAGCACAGTCTCGATGCCCTCTTTCTTCGATCGAAGCTCTTCAAGACGAATCTTTTGCGCGCGCTCTTCATTCTGAAGCTTCGAGATCTTTGTCGACAGCGAGTGCAGGAGCTCCATCTCGTCGTCGCTGAGCGTGTCGCGCATCGGAGTGCTCAGCTCCGACCGGAGCGATGCCACTTTCGACACGAGCTCTTGAACCTCGTGCTCTTGGTTCTTCAGACTCCGCCTCTTCTCTCTCAAATTGGTCTTGTCATTCTCAACCTGAGTCTTCAGGCGCGAGATCTCTTCGTACAGACGCTGGTACACTGAGATCGCGTGCTGTTTCTCTGCCTCCTGCTTCTGGATCTCGCCGATGATGCTGGCGACACGCTGATCAGCCTGCTGCGCCTCGAACTTAATCTTCTTCGCGTGCTCTTTCACGCCATCCAGGTCGCGCTGAGCGCGTCTCACGTCCAGCATCGCCTTCGTGCGAGAGCGCTGGGGATCCTTGAAGCCACCATTGAGCGCACCGCGACGATGCACCATGTCTCCGTCCAAAGTTAGACAGTCCATGTTCGTTTGCTCCGCGTACTGAACGCACGTGTCCAGGTCGCGACAGAGCAGCTTCTTTCCGAACGCTGTCAACACGCCTTTGCGAACCTCAGACGGGAAGCGCAGCTTGTCGATCAACGGCACCACGTCGTCGTTCTTCGGGTACTCGATGTTGTCCTTGATCTTGAGGCGGTTCAGCGGCAAGAACGTGATGCGACCCATGTTGCTCTTCTCCAACTCGCGCATGATTCTCGCTGCAGTGTCGTCCGTGTCCACGACGACGTGGAACAGCGAGCCGCCTGCAGCTTCGTCTGCAGCCGTGCAGAAGCGCTCGTCAATTGGCTCGACAAGCTCGATGAGCGGTCCGTAGATGCCGGAGAACCGACCCCTCTCGCTCATCTCTCGCACAGCTTGCAGACCGCGGCGCACGTCGTACGACATGGTGCTGTGAAGCACGCTTTCTCCGCGGTTCAGCTGCTCCGTCAGCTTCCTGACGTCGTACGCCATCTGGTTCTCTACGCGCCACTTCTCCTTTCGCTCTTCAGAGAGCGCATTCCGCTTCTCCTTCAGCTGCAGCAGCTGCGAGCCGAACGCGTCGACTACCTGGCGATGATCCAGCAGTTCGTCACCCTGGCGTTGGATTTGCCGTTCGCCATCGTCAATTGTGCGGGAAAGCGAGTCGATGGCTTGCTTCAGCGATGCCGCGTCGCTCTGCTTACGAAGAATGACGCTGTCGATCTCGGCAACCTCGTGCTGCAAGTACGCGTCGCGCTCCTTCTGGGTCTTGAACTGGCTCTTGCGACTCTGCTTCGCGATCAGTTCGTCGGACTGCCGGATGCAGTCATGCAGGGCTTTCGCTACCTGCTCGTACTCCTGCTCGGTCGTGTTGTACGCCGGCAGGACGTCTGTCTCGAGCTCGTGCTGCTTCGTGTCGATGTCGCGCTGCACCACCTCGATCTCCTTCGTCAGGACTCCGCGCTTCACGCCATCAGCTCGCACCTTCTCTTCCAGCTCGTTCACCTCCAGCTCGAGTTGGTAGCGCGACTCCATGAGACCTTTGCGCTCGCTCTCGATAGCAGCCTTCTCTTCCATGAGTAAAGCGAAGTCTTCGTCTTTAGTAGTCTTGTTCGACTCAATCCGGGAGAGTTCTCGGTGGATGCGGATCTGCTTCTCGTGGAGCTCCGTCGATTTCGCCGCCTCGTCCAGTCGCTTGCGCTCGATCGCTTCGAGATCCGAGCGAACGCTCTGCAGCTCTTTCTCGTGCATCGTGTACTCGAGCGCTCGCTGCTCCCGATCGAGTTGCTGGTACTCTCGGAGCTCTTCTTTCTCTTCTTCCAGCTCCATCAGTCGCTCTTCGATGTACTTGATCACCTCCTGGATCTTGTCGCGCCGACTTTGTGTCTCTTGCACGATTTTCAGCGACTCGAGCCGGCGCTCTTCGTAGACTTTCGTGCCGGCGACCTCCTTCAGCAGCTCCAAGCGCTCCTTCTCCTTCATGACTGCGAGCGCGTTCACTTTGCCCTGCTGCACGATGTAGTACGGGTTCGATCGCGAGAAGCCGGCGCTCTCGAGCAGGTGGATCACGTCGCTCTTCGTGATGTGCTTGCGGTTGAGGAAGAACTCGTCCTTCTTGACGCCGATCGTGCGGCGCAGCACCACTTCCTCCGTGTCCACGGGGAGCCGTCCATCCTGGTTGTCAAACACGATCTCCACATACGCCGACATGACGTGCTTCCCGGAGCCTTCGTGCAGCAGCGCCTGGCGCTCCTCAGGACGCAGGTTCGCGAACCGCGACGTGAGCAGCCCGAAGCGGATCGCGTCGAAGAAGTTGGACTTGCCCGTGCCGTTGCGGCCGATCACGACGTTGTGCTCCTTGCTGAAGGGCTCGGTCGCCACCTGCTCCTTGTAGCTACGGAAGCCGCACACTACCACCTGCTTGATGTGCATGGTGTCTCCTGGCCGCCCGGCGCCTGGCGTCTCGTGAGCAGAGCGATGCGGACGCAGGGCGGAAGGGAGGAATGGGCTTCGCGTTCCCTTTGCTTTTCGCCTCGGATGCGAAAAAGTTGTTGCCGCGCATGAACCATCACTCTTGCGGCAAACCTCCCTCTCAAACTCGTTCGTGGTTTCCGAAGACGAATAGAGGGCGGCTCTGTAAATGACAGCAGTTTTGTCTCCTCTTAGTTGCGATCCGCACAAAAATGAGATGTTGCGTCTTCGCTGTTTGCTCTTCTTTTCGGGGTGACGCGTCGACGTCACCCAAATCGATAGTTTTGATGCATCAACTGAACTTTGACCACCAGTATTCACCCGGCCCCGAGTCCAGACCTCCGTCCCGAGAGTTATCCACCACACAAAACGACCGAAGCCGAAACCATAGATAACCGACTCTTGGCTCCGTTGTTTCGCGCGCATGCTTGTCAAACCGTTCAGACCACCAGAAAAGCTCACACGCACGCTCAGACGCGAAGGACTGGAACCGACCCCGTCGCTCCCGCTCTGTGCAGCTCCGCACTGCGCGCTCATTCGGCCGAGGCGCGCGCCGCTCAGGATCGGATCCGGCTGTGGCTGGCTGCGCGAGATAGTCAAACAGACCACTGGGACGAGTGGACATATGGACCCTCGGGACCTCCCCCCTTGCCCTGCCTTCCTCTTGCCTTTCCAGCGAGCCTGCCTGCCTGGTGGCAGCTGGAAGCCTGTTTTTGGCGACTGCAGCATCGCGCATTGCGTTCTGCGTGCTGCACGTCGGAGGATCTTTTTGCTATTTGCGCCTCGCACGCTGCTTTTTGCGTTTGCTTTTGCTTTTCTTGGCAAATTGTATTTTTGTTTACGGATAGTTTTCGCTTGAAGCTCTCCCCACCGCACAAAACGGCGTCCGCAAAAAGTGCAGTCCGAGCCAAAAGGGAGCGACACGGCCGACTCGGACGGGGAAAGAATCCGACGTTAGGAGGGGCGACGTGTCGTCAGGAAAAAGTAAATTACTTGCATTCAGGCGGTTTGGTTGTTTGGTTGTTTGCGTTTGTGGGGTGGAGTTTCGCTCGCAGCCCAAAGAAAACGAGTGGTCATTTTGGGATCTCCCCTCCGACCGCCGAGCAATCCTCCGCACGCGACGCCGAGAAGGAAGTAGAGCAGCAGGATGTACGCCGTGTCCTCGAGCACCCGCGCTGTTGCGCGCCAGCACCTCCGCACCACCGCCGCCAAGGTGCGTCTGCCTGTGCCACCTCTGTTTGTGGGCCGCCTGTGGCGCGCTTTCTGCAACTCTCGCTCTCTTTGATCACGAACGAGAAGATACTCACGGCTCTGTTGTTATGCTCCTCTTCCCCTCTCCCCCTCCCCCTCGCGCTCTCGACAGGCTTCGATGTCCTCGAGCTGCGGCGTGCCGGTGCCTCTCTCCGTGCTGGACCCAAAGGGCAGCCCGACCATCGACCAGACGTACGAGAAGATGGAGAAGAACCTGCACCACGTGCGCAAGACGTGGAACAACAAGCCGATGACGCTCGCTGAGAAGATCATCTACGGCCACTTGGACAACGCCGACCAGGTCGCTGTCCGCGGCGAGACGTACCTGAAGCTCCGCCCGGACCGCGTCGCCATGCAGGACGCGACGGCGCAGATGGCTGTGCTGCAGTTCATCTCGTCGGGCTTGCCGAAGACCGCCGTGCCGACCACGATCCACTGTGACCACTTGATCACGGCGGAGAAGGGCTCGACCACGGACTTGAACAACGCCAACATCGTGAACAAGGAAGTGTACGACTTCTTGTCGTCGGCCGGCGCCAAGTTCGGCATGGGCTTCTGGAAGCCGGGCAGCGGTATCATCCACCAGATCGTCCTGGAGAACTACGCGTTCCCGGGTGGTCTCATGATCGGTACGGACTCGCACACGCCGAACGCTGGTGGTCTCGGCATGTGCGCCATCGGTGTCGGTGGCGCTGATGCCGTGGACGTCATGGCGGGCATGGCTTGGGAGCTCAAGGCGCCGAAGGTCATCGGTGTGAAGCTGACGGGCAAGCTCTCGGGCTGGACGTCGCCAAAGGACGTGATCCTCAAGGTCGCGGACATCCTGACCGTGAAGGGCGGCACCGGCGCCATTGTCGAGTACTTCGGCCCTGGCGTCGAGTCGATCTCGTGCACGGGCATGGGCACGATCTGTAACATGGGTGCCGAGATCGGCGCCACGTGCTCCACGTTCCCGTACACGGACCGCATGGCCGACTACCTGAAGGCGACGAAGCGCAGCGGCATTGCCTCTGCCGCGGACTCGTTCAAGGCGAACCTGCGCGCGGACGAAGGTGCGCAGTACGACCAGATCATTGAGATCAACCTGGACACGCTCAAGCCGCTCGTGAACGGTCCGTTCACCCCGGACCTCGCGAACGAGGCCGGCGAGCAGCTGAAGCAGGCGAGCGAGAAGAACGGCTGGCCGACGGAGCTCAGCGCGGGTCTCATCGGCTCGTGCACGAACTCGAGCTACGAAGACATGTCGCGCTGCGCGGAGCTGATCAAGCAAGCGGAGGCCGCGGGCTTGAAGTTCAAGGTGCCGTACTACGTGACCCCAGGCTCGGAGCAGGTGCGCGCCACGATTGCCCGCGACGGCATCTTGGACACGTTCCTCCAGGCTGGCGGCACTGCGCTCGCGAACGCGTGCGGTCCGTGCATCGGCCAGTGGAACCGTGAGGATCTGCAGATGGGCGTGAAGAACTCGATCTTCACGTCGTACAACCGTAACTTTGCGAAGCGTAACGACGGCAACCCAGCCACGCACGCGTTCGTGACGTCGCCAGAGATGGTGACCGTGTGCTCGATCGCCGGCACGACGACGTTCAACCCAGCGACGGACTCGATCCCGACGCCAGACGGCGGCTCGTTCAAGTTCGAGGCGCCGTTCGGCAAGGAGCTGCCTCCACGCGGCTTTGACGCCGGCGAGGAGACGTTCCAGGCGCCGCCAGCCGACGGTGTGGGGCTCAAGGTGAACGTGGACGCGCAGAGCGACCGCCTCGCGCTCCTCACGCCGTTCGACGAGTGGCACGGGAAGGACTTCGAGTCGCTGCCGGTGCTGATCAAGGCGAAGGGCAAGTGCACGACGGACCACATTTCGATGGCTGGTCCGTGGTTGAAGTACCGTGGCCACTTGGACAACATCTCGAACAACCTGCTGATCGGCGCTGAGAACGCGGAGACCGGCGAGACGAACAGCGTGAAGAACCAGTTCACGGGCGTGTTCGACAAGGTGCCGGCGGTCGCGCGCCAGTACAAGGCGGAGGGCGTGAGCTGGGTGGTCGTCGGCGACGAGAACTACGGCGAGGGCTCGTCGCGCGAGCACGCTGCGCTGGAGCCGCGCCACCTGGGCGGCCGCGCGGTGATCGTCAAGTCGTTCGCGCGCATCCACGAGACGAACCTGAAGAAGCAGGGCATGCTCCCGCTGACGTTCGCCAACCCTGCGGACTACGACAAGATTTCGGGCAACGACAAGATCTCGATCCTGGGTCTCGGCGACTTCCAGCCGGGCAAGCAGCTCACGCTCCGCGTGGAGCCGGCGAGCGGCGCGCCTTTCGAGATCAAGGTGAACCACACGTTCAACGACGAGCAGATCCAGTGGTTCCAGAACGGCAGTGCGCTGAACCTGATGAAGAAGGTGAACGCCGCCAAGTAAGGTGCGGTCGGGATGGACACCGTGCGTGGACCATAGGATGGCGACGGCGCGAATTGCTTTTCGAACGAAGTACATAGGGTTTATCGCATTGAATAGTGGTGTGTGGACGCAAACATGTTCGCTGTCGCTCTTTTCATCTTTCTTCTGCTTGCCTCTAAAATATACGCACATGATACAAACCTGCACTGGCTGGCTTGAGCTCTTCCTGTGGTGCATTTGCGATGGATGAAGTGTGGCAGTGTGTGAGTGAGTGAGTGTGCCGATGTGCGCCTTCAGTACCGATGCGGCGAGGCGCGCAGGAAGAAGAGGCGGCGCGCAGCGTCGAGCGTGCAGCAGGACGTCGGCAGATGCGCCAGCAGCACGACGTGCCACAGGTGCGCGCTCGGCAGGTCATAGAGCACGACACGCGAGAGCATGACGCCGCCGAGGAAGTGGCAGGCGATGTGCACGGCGTTCGTCTGCGCGGCAGGTGAGCATTTTCCAGATCAGTACGGTGCAGACGAGTGCTGCCGTTATGCACGCGACGCACCGACGGTGAGAAGACGTCGATGCCTGTCACGAGAGCGCCGCCCGCGAGCAGGAACGACAGTGAGAGCAGCAGCACGGCACCCTGAAAGCGCCATCGCATTGCATCAATCGCTCAGCAGCGAGCACCAGCAAAGAAGCCCAGCAGCTGCGACATGCGACCGACGCACCTCAACGCCCGCGAGCGGCAGCGCGTCCAGCGCAAGACACGTGGCGGCCAGGTGGCCGCTCGTGAGCAGGAAGCGCGTCGCGAGCAGCACACTCATCGCGCCTGCGGCAGCATGCGATCGGTCGCCCAGTCTGTCTTTTCATTGTCACCAACATGGATCTTCACTCGTACTTAGTCGAGGGATAGCAAGGATTAAATCTGGTCGAGTGTCGAAAATCAGTCCGTTTCTGGTTGTTTGACACACAAGAGCGAACGAAAGCCCGAGAAGCTTCACGAGGACGAGGACAAGAGGGAGCGAGAATGGCGGGCGGAGGACCGGACATCGGGAGCTACTCGCCGCTCACAGGCTTCGTGTTCATCTTCAACCTCATCGTCGGTGCCGGCGCGCTCACGATTCCGCACGCGTTCGCGCAGGTGCGTCCCTTGCTCGTGTTCGTTTTGGCAGCTTCCTTGATGGCGCATGAGCGATAAAGTGGCAGTCGACGAGAAGCGTGCTGACCGCGTCGTGCTGTGTTGTTGTGTTGGATGCCCCCTGCTGATGCGACCAGGTCGGACTTATCTATGGCTCGATGGTGCTCGCTGTGCTCGCGGCGACGAGTTACGTGACGGCGACGTTCATGGTCGAGGCGATCGCCGGCGTGAACGCGCTGAAGAAGCGCGAGCGCCAGCTGGGGCTCCTGGAGCCAAAGCACAATGTCGACGGCATCGAGCACGAGAATGGCGACGACGACGACGATGACGACGACCGCATGGAGACAGAGTTCATGCCGCTAATGGTGCCCGCTCAAGTACTTTGCGTGATGCTTATCCGTGATTGCTTGCTTACGCTCGTGAGGCGCTCCGGTCGTCATTACCACTCTCTCTTTCTCTCGTTCTGTGTGTTTGCGTGCTGTGCGATGCGGCCATGTAGGGGGATGACAAGCTGGAGAAGAAGATGGGGGTGAAGAGCCCCGACGCGCTCTTCAAGTTCGATCTCTCCAAGAAGGTGCGCGCGAATGACTTTTGCAGTGAAGATGCTCCTCGCAGCTCTTCGCCCCCTGAAAAGCTCATGAGTATACGACAATGTGCAGATGGAGCTGGCGCAGATGGCGGAGACGCTCTTCAGCCGCAACGGTAACATCGCGTTCTACGCCTGCGTGATCGTCTATCTCTACGGCGACCTTGCCATCTACGCTGTCGGTGCGTCCAAAGCCATCCACTCTTAGCTTTATCAGCTCGTCCCCACATTCTAACAATGTCGTGCACTCTATATCACTGCATAGCGGTGCCCAAATCTATGCGGGAGATCGTGTGTCCGCGTCCGAGCGCTGGGGTGTCGCTCTGGAAGTGCTCGGAGACCCTGGACAGCTCGCAGCTCTACAAGCTCTTCGTCGTGGCGTTCGGGCTGCTGCTCGGTCCGTTCGCCTTTGGCCACGTGAGCAAGACACGCACGCTGCAGTTCATCACGACGGTCGTGCGCCACGTGTCGTTCGGGCTCATGATCCTCCTGGCGCTCGTGGGCATCGCGCGCGGCGAGGGGCGAACGGTCGAGGACGTGCTCAGCTACGAGCGTCCGGAGAACCTCACGACGTTCTTTGGCGTCTGCATCTACTCGTTCATGTGCCACCACAGGTACGTTCTTGCGACACGACGACTGTGGCGCTGTTGTGTTGTCCTGGACACTGACGGAGTATAATGGTGTTGCTGTTGTGTGTGGATTCGCAGCATTCCTGGCTTCATCGCGCCAATCACCGACAAGTCGAAAGTGGGCTTCGTCATGGCTTGCGCCTTTGCCGTACGTCTCACTTGCTTGCACTCATGGTGCGATTGCTCAGCTGGGTTTGTGCGTTCGACTGATCTGAGTGCTGTGTGTGGCGATGGATGTGAATGCAGGCGGTGCTGTGCGTGTACTTTGTGCTGAGCTACTCGGCGACGTTCCGCTTCCAGCCGGACGAGATCGACGTGAGCGTCATTTGACGTCTTCTCTCAAGGAGCGTGCGTGCACTGCGTCACCGCGTACTGACACTCTACTTTGCCATTTCGATCTACTCGCAGGACGTGTACACGCTGAACTTCAAGAACTACCCGATCCGCGCGGTCGCGTACTTCCTCAGCTTGTTCCCGGTTTGCACGCTCAGGTTCGATTAGTTCGTGTCGCGACACGCTCAACGAGGAACTCGCGCGTTTCTTCTTGCCGTGCCTCTGCTAACCAGTTTCTCTCGCTCTCGCTCATGGCGCAGTGCGAACTTCCCTGTGATCACGATCACGCTGCGCGAGAACCTGCGCACGCTGGCGCACAGTCTGAGCGGATCTGCCGCCGCCGACGCCGCCCACACGGCAGAAAGCCGCCACGAAGACGGAGCGGACGGCAGCAACAGCGGCGTCCTCGCGTTCGTGTCGCGCCACATGTACGCGCTGGTGGCGATCGTGCCGCCGCTCGTGGTCGCGTTCTTCACGGAGGACGTGTCGATGCTCGTGGGCTTCACTGGCGCCTACGCCGGTCTGGGCATCCAGTGGATCGTGCCGACGTGCCTCGTCTACTGCTTGCGCCGGCGCTTGGACAGCGAGCGCGCGCGCGTCGCGGCCAACGGCGGGAGCTACGGCAGCGACAGCGCCAAGCGCGAGCTGGCAAAGCCGCAGCACCCGCATCCGCATGCGCAGCAGAGCGACAGCCGGAACCCGTTCGCGAGTCCGTTCGCGCACGCCGCGTGGCTCTACGTGATCTTGGCGTGCGCGCTCGCGTCCACGGTCGTCATCACGATCTCGCACTTCAAGTAGTGCGGCGTCCGCTGCGAGTTGGGAGCAGACGCGTCGAGCGCTGAGAGAGTAGGAGCCTCACACATCGCAATGCTAAGCGACAATCAATCGACGTTTGGAGATCATGTCAAGGAGCTCCTCGCTTCCGCTTGGCATCGCGAATACGATCGCTCTTGCGCGCAGCAGCAAGAGGCACGCAGCACGGCGCTGCCACTGACCAGATCATTTCGCGCCCGCGCTTCAAGCATCTGCGGCGGAGACAGCGTGACAGCGTGTTGCACATGATGCGTGTCGTGGCGATCTGCGGCAGCAGCACGCTTTGTGTTGGGCTGCTCACGTTTGCTGTGCAGTCACTTTGTGACCTGCGCGAACGAGCGCGACTGACTCCTTCGCGCCTTCCGGAGCGCCACGTTGCCACTTGCGTCAGCAGACCGTCGTCGCGACAACTTGTTTGCGTTTGCCTCGTGGATCTGAAAGCCGCAGGCTGCAGACGATCCACGCGCACTGCTGAACTGCGTTAGCTTCCTCGCGCGTTGCTCGCTGAAGGCGGCAAAGAAGCGAGAGATGCGGTGCAAACACGCGCAAGTCTGAGGAGAGAAAGCCAGCAGCAGCGCTTGTGAAAAAAGCACAGAGCCACGTCCGTTGCTGACAGGCGTCCGTTGCTGACAGGAGTGGCATGGCCCTCTCTGCTGCTGCTGTTAAAAGCGCGAAGTGCGCGAGCGAGCAGCGTGGAGCACGTGCTCGTCGAGTGGACTGTGCAGACACAACTGCACAGTCCGCTGTTAGCTCATCGCGCCTGGCTGCCGGATGCGCGATCCTCGCAAGAGTTCAGTTCACAGCTCACAGAAGCACACGAGCGATTGTCCACAAAGCGTGCGCTCGAGGGTTGCGGCACGCATTGTGTGATGAAGGCAGAAGATGCTCCCCCCATTTGGCAACGCGACGATGGATCTGATATTTTCTCACTAAGAGTGCATCGGTGGCTGATTTGTCGCTCTTTTCGCTTTTTAAATGCAAAAGCGCCATAGTTAGCCACAGTCATTCGCCGTCAGCAACTCTGCGTCTTCATTGTGTGATACCGCTTCAAGAACATTCGCTGAGCCTCGCCAAATCTGATATGCCCTCACTGAAAGTGCGCCTCACATTCTCTCGAAAGTTGCGCCAATGTTGCCGAAATCGCTGGCGCCTCTTCTGCAGGAACGGCTTCCAGCAACCTGCGCGCAGAACGCGCCGAGAGTCGCTGCGAGAGCAGCAGCCAAAAACACAAGCAACTGGAAAGCGACGGTCGACGGATTGCAGCAGCAAAACGCGAGCGCCGACGAGAAAGAAGCGCATTCGCGACACGACCACAGCGCGACGCCGACGACAGAACCGACTGACTAACACGAGCGAGCGCCGTCCCCCTTTCTTTCAGTGAGCGCGCGCTGTCGACACCTTCCGCCGCCTTTAGCAGCGATTGTCCCATTGCGTCCGCTGGTTAGCTGTTCGGAAGCAGCAGACTCTGTCGCTAGCCTCGCTCAGCGCAGCGCATTCGCTTCTCCTCGGTCTGTCTCTCTGTGGCTGTTGAAGTGCGCCAGAGCGCCGAGTGCGTAGCTCCTCGCTCATAAATCAATTCGACCGCTCGAACGAACGAGCGCACAGCACACGCGGCCGCTCGAAGTAGTCCACGCGCGTGTACCAGCAGCAGCAGCCGCAGCCGCACGACCAGACACACGATGGCCGCCTTCCAAGGTATGACTGGGTGGACGTGATGCGGAATGGGTGGGTATGCTGACGATGTGTGAATGTGTGCGCAGCTCCCCCGCTCTCAGCGTTCTTCCGCAAAGAAGAGGACCACCTGGTGACGCAGGGCTTGACGGACGTCCACGGCGTGGCGATGTTCCACTCGCTCTACGACGTCGGCGACGTGATCGGACGGTAAGCATGGCACACTTGTGTTTAGGGAATCCGACGGCATCCTGACTTTCGTGTGCTTGTCTGCTACGGGATGATGGCGATGGTGACAACAGCGGCGCGTTCTCGATGGTGTACCTGTGCCGGCGGAAGGAGACGCAGCAGATCTTCGCCGTGAAGGTGATCAACAAGATGCTCTGTGTGAAGAAGAAGACGCTGCGCGACGAGATCACGGTGCTGATGCGCGTCAAGCACGCGAACATCATCAGCCTCGAAGAGGTGTACGAGAGCGAGAAGGAACTGCTGCTGGTCATGGAGCGGTGCGTAGCTGCTGCTGTGTGTGTGTGTGTGTGTGTGTGTGTGTGTGTGGCATTCTCTCAGCGCGTGCTGGTCGCCTGACACGGTTTGCGTGCAATGTGCAGTGTCACTGGCGGAGAGCTCTTCGAGCGCATCGTGCAGGTCGGCGTCTACTCGGAGCGCCAAGCCGCAGAGATCGTCGCGAACGTGCTGAGCGCGCTCAACTACCTGCACTCGTGCAACATTCTGCATCGCGACATCAAGCCGGAGAACATCCTGCTCTCGAGCCACGACAGCGCCGAAGTGAAGCTGAGCGACTTTGGCATCGCCAAGATCCTCGAGGAGGAAGGCGAGGACGCGCGCTCGCGGGGTCGCGCGTACACGAGCTGCGGCACGGACTACTACGTTGGTACGTTGGAGCGAGTAGCATGTGGCATTCGATATTTGGTTGGCGTGTGGATGGATGGATGGTGTGGCGTGGATCTTTCTGGACTGGATCTCTCACTGTTCTATATCGATGGTTTCTTGTGCACGGCAGCTCCTGAAGTGCTGAAAGGCGAGGGCTACGACAACAAAGTGGATCTCTGGAGCCTCGGCGTCGTCGTCTACATCATGTACGCCTCTCGTGTTTGCCGTCTGTCTATTTGTGATGTTGTATACTGACGCTGTTTCCTATGACGCACACACACAGGCTGTGCGGCTTCCCGCCGTTCATGGAGGACGACAACAGCTTCGAGTCGGTGTACGAGAAGATCCGCTCGGGCGTGCTGGACTTCCCGCACCCGTACTGGACGAACGTGTCGGAGGAGGCGAAGGATCTGATCCGCAAGCTGCTGAACGTCGTGCCGCACGAGCGCTACAGCGCGGCGCAGGCGCTCGAGCACCCGTGGATCAAGGGCGTGAGCATGGCGTACAACGAGCAGCCGCTGGCGTCCGCGATCCTCGAGATGAAGCGCTTCAACCAGAAGCGACGATTCAACTAGAAGACGCGCGCTCGAGACACGACGTACTTCTTTTCAATTATCAACCCCGCGCCACATAGAGAACTATATAAGCAGCGAATGGCTGGGTCGTCTTTCCTCTCCAACCATTCCTGATCTCTCCAGCAGCCGCCGCCACCACATCATAGAGACACCGCCACCACCGCCGCCAGCACCCGCATCACCACGAGACACCCAGACCGAGAACCCACGTTGTTGTAGTGTGTTTGTGTGTGTGTGTGGTAGTTATTATTTTCTTCCCTTCGCTTTCATTTCCTAACCAATTTGCTCATAGACGTTTTCATCTTTATCGCGCGTGTTCATGCGAACGCAAGTGTTGCGAGCATGTTTGCAAAATGCCACTCGCGCACGCAACGAAAGCAAAGTGATCAGGTGCAAACACGCGAGCCACGCAAGCCAACCATTCGTCTCTTGTTACGCAGCAACCACCAGGAGCACATTCTTAACTTATTCACATTACTTGTCGTCCGAGACGGGGACGTCAGCAGGAGCGCTTGCAGCAGCAGCAGGCGCTGGTGCGCGGCGCCACCAGTTGGCCACGTACGCCTGCAGATCCTGGAAGTGCGCGCTCTCGCACACGTGCTTGATGCCTTCGATGATCGCGCTGCCAAACACAAGATGCGAAGCATTAGCCGATTCGTTCACTCTCCGGCTGAGAAATGCAGCAGCAAACACGAAATACGAGAAGCGCACCTGGAGTCCTGCGCCACGCGCATCGCGCTCGAGAGGTGGCCCTCGAGCTCGTGCGCGTTCGCGGCGACGCCTTCTTTCTTCAGCCGTGCAGCAAAAGTCGCGAGCCGACTGTAACCCAATAACAAGCAAGCATGTGCGCGCACAGACTTGTTAGCCGTCCACACAATTACAAACAAGGGCAACAACAAACAACACACACAAACACACCTCAGTCGCGCCGCTGCCGTCATGATCTGCGCGCCGGTGGCCATGGCTTTCGTGAGCGTCAGACTGCCTTCCAGGCAGTACACGGCGGCGCGCACGTTCTCCCACACGCGCAGCAGCGGCGAGCCCAGCAGCAGGATCTCGAGTCCGTCGTTCTTGTCCAGCTCGCCGCTCGTGAACATCTGGTAAAGACTCTGCGCGTCCTGCGCCTCGGACACGAGGAACGGCAGAAGCGGCAGCGACAGCGTGCCGTAGAACACCAGCAAGAGCGCCAGCACCACGAACGACGGGCACTGCTTGGCAAAAAGACCTAGGTTGGCAGACAAAGAGACAAAGAGAATGAGAGAGAATGAGAGAGAGAGCGCGTTTGGCATGTCATGTTGAGCCACCTCGCACAGAAAGAGAACGCACCGAGCATGCCGAGCTTCCTGGGCGGAGGGATCTCGTCGAGACTCCGCTTCAAGTACGCGACGAGCAGCGCCATCTCGCTGCTCTCGCTCAGATGCGCCATCTGGCTCTTGAGGTGGCGCAGCTCCGGCCGGAACACGTGCACCGCGGTCGTCTCGAACGAGCTGAAGCACTCCGAGAGCATCTGGGTGAGCATCTCGAGCGAGAAATTGGACGGCTGCTGCCAGTAGTCGACGACCCAGTTGCCCAGTCCGAGCACGAACCAGGCGTCGAACTCCACGTCCTGCTGGATGTCTGCCGCCACCTCGGCGTACAGTTTCGTCCACGCCTTGCGGACAACTTGCTGGATCTCGTCGGACGTCACGGAGCCCAGCACGATGCCACCGGCATCGATGAGCGCCGGCGGAAGCAAGCGCAGCGTGTCTGTGAGCTCGCCTCGCCACACGCCCCAGTACAGGATCGTTGCCGCGTACGCCGCGAACTTGAGCTGCTTGCCCTCGCCCCAAACCTTCAGCTGGTCGCTCACGCCGCGCTGGAACGAGCAGAACACGAGTGCCGCCGTGACAGCGAGCACGACGAGCTGGAGCGTGAGGTCGCGCTGCAGGAAGACGACGAACTTGAGCTGCCCGAACACTTTCATCGCGATCGGCACGAAGCAGATGACGCGCGGCGCCCACGTGAACGCGCCGAGCTTGTCGGTCGACGAGTGTGCCCACGCGTTCACCTGGCACCACGCGATCTGCCGCATCCGCGACTGGTACAGACACAGGAAGATGATCGACGCGACCATGAACTTGTGGCGGTGCATTAGCGCCTGGCCAAAGACGCCGAGCAGCAGCAGCAGCAGCCCCGTGGTCACGCGCTTGAGCTGCAGCAGCTCCGTGAGTATGTACAGCGTCGCGAGCCGCATGAGCTTGCTCACGTCCAGGTGCTCCAGGATGCGTCCCACTTTGTCTTCAAACACGAGCGCGCGGCCGCCAGTCTGGTTCATGGACAGCGTCGTCGTCGCCGCTGGCTGCTCGTTTGGCCCTCTCTCGCCTTCGAACGCCGCCGTGAACCACGTGCCTGCAGCCAGGTTTGTGCTCATACGCTCGTCGCCATACGCAACGACGGCGGCGGCGTCGTCTTCGTCGTCGTTGTCCAGCAGATCGTCGACGACCGCGAGGCGAGCGCTGCGCAAGCCGGCTTGGAGCTCTTCGCTCATGGGATCAATCGCCAAGCCTGCCACCATTGCCGCGTGGATAAGCATCAGCGACCAAGACAGCACGCAGCGCAGCCGTTGCACACACACGCACGCACACTCACCTTTCTTGTACCACGCGATGGCGTCGTTGTACTTTCCTTGCAGACAGAGCGCCTTGCCGAGCAGCTCGTAGCCCTCGAAGCGCTGGCTGCTGAGCTTGATGCACGCGCGCGCCACGCCCGCAGCTTCTTCGATAGCCTCGGGCGTCCCGTCGTCGATCAGCTGCGCGTACTTCTCCAGATGCGGCGCCAGCGCACCACCACCGCCGCCATCCACGGACAGCGCTTGCGACGCCATGATGTCCACGGAAAAGATCAGTTTTCTTCCTCTCGTCTCTTGCGCTTTTTTCTTCTTTTGACACGCAAAAGAGAAGAAAAAGCAGATGACCGCATTGCGGCATTTTACTGTGGATGTTTCTCGCTGAAAGGTGGCCGCTTTCTTCGCAGTCTCTGCTTTTGTACCGGCTGTCACCATTTCAGATGTGCCACACGAACTGGTGGCCGCTTACTTGCTGTTTCCAAAGCCTTTGCCGCTCGTAGCGGTTGTGCCCGTCCGAGCATTTGGTGTTCATGTCAGTGTTCGTTTTGCACAACAGCAGCAGAGCAGAATGCCAACGCGCGGAAGCAAGAGGCGGTGGTGAACTCACGAAATCAGGTCGCTCGGCGGCGACGCGCAGAGCCTGCCGCCGTGCGTGCGACCTCTTCAGCGCGAACTAACGCTTTCCACACAAGCGGGGAACCCCGAGTGCCTCCAGCAGATGCCTCGAACCTCGCAGTCGTCCGTCAATTGAAACTCGGAAACCCGTCAAGTGCGATGTTCAGCCCTTGACCTCGTCCTCGAGACACGACTCGGAGGTCCTCTCGGAGGTTGTCGAGGAGGTTCCAAAAGACCCATCGAAAAGCAATGCTGTTCTGGATTCAAGGCTAGGTAGCGATGCGAATCACCTGGAGTGTCGCTCTCTCACTCGCGTCAGAGAGCTGAGCAGAGCAGAGCATCGAGAGGGTATGCACCCCCCCCTGTGGCTTCGAGACGGCGCGTCGGACGCCGCTGTAGCCTCTCATTCCAGCAATCGCAACCAAGCGAGCACACCGACTCAACAACCCAAGCCAAACCAAGCACGGGCTATCTCCACATCATGGTGCCAGTCTTCTCCGTGCTCATCCTGATGGCGCTCCTGGTCAGCGAACCCCAGCAGCGAACGCAGCAGTGAAACCAGCAGACGCGTTCGACGCGGTCGTGACGCTGCGCGACGGCGCCAACTCACAGCTGATGCAGAAGCTCAAGACGCTGCCGTCGGTCGTCGACGTGTCGCTCGAGTGCGTGTACCCGCTCGTGGCTCCGGTGCTTGAAACAGCGGACACCACCAGCACCGGCGCTTCCGCATCGGCATCGAGTAAGAAGCAGTCTCCGACTTTAGCTGCTGTCGCGCCTGCTTGGGGAGTGGATAAAATCAACGCACGGGCGACGTGGGCGAGCGGCAACTCTGGCGCGAACGTGGTCGAGGGCACGATCGACACCGGAGTGCGCGCGACCCACCAGGTGCTGGCGAAGAACTTCCGGCCGTCCTACGGCTGGTACGACCCGGAGAGGAAAACGTCCACGCCGTACGACGCCTCGGGCCACGGCACGCACGTCCTGGGCACGATCGCATGCGGTGCAGTGGATCGCGTGCAAGGCTGCCGCCCCGCGGGTTCATGCTGTGCCCGACGACACTAAGCGGCTCGAGACGCGACTGCTCCAAGGCGCCGTGCGTGACCGACAGCAGCTGGGGCGGCCAGAGCGACACGGCGTTCGCGAAGGCGATCGACGCCTGGAAGTCTGCGGGCATCATCCTCGCCTTCGCTGCGGGCAACAACGGTCCATCCTGCGCGACTGTGATCTCGCCAGACGACGGGCTCGCGAGCTTCAGCAGCAAAGGTCCGAGCGTGAACGGCATCTCAAAGCCTGGCGTCAGCGCTCCGGACGATTCGATCGCTTCGGCGTGCTACACCGGCGACGCGAAATACTGTACCATGCCCGGCACGAGTATGGCGGCACCGCACGTGACTGGCGCCATCGCGCTTACCTGAGCGCGAACAAGGACGCCACTTTCGAGCAGGTGAAGCAGTACCTCCAGTCCACGGCCGCGACGCCGCTGCTGGTGTCGCAGCCTCAACGCTTTGGTGCTGATGAGGACTGGAGGTTGTCCTCAAAACCAATCCAAAAACGAGCGCGCCTTCCTGGCAATAAGACTAAAGCTATCACCACCTCTTCTGGGAGTGCCAATACAGTTCCAGACTCTGGTAACCCGTGCTCCAGCAATGGCAACCCGCGCTCGACCGACCAGTGACGTGGAACCAAGCCCTCTTCGGACTCGATCTCTCACTCAAGCATCGATAGCAGCGACACAGTCGTGGGGTCCTCTTGGCGTGGAACATCACCCGCAGCATCGTCTTCTCGCTCCTCTGGCAGAA